>JAKWBJ010000170.1:367500-662500 GCA_023159175.1 Wohlfahrtia magnifica | reverse complement strand
TTATTATTATTATTATTATTATTATTATTATTATTATTATTATTATTATTATTATTATTATTATTATTATTATTATTATTATTATTATTATTATTATTATTATTATTATTATTATTATTATTATTATTATTATTATTATTATTATTATTATTATTATTATTATTATTATTATTATTATTATTATTATTATTATTATTATTATTATTATTATTATTATTATTATTATTATTATTATTATTATTATTATTATTATTATTATTATTATTATTATTATTATTATTATTATTATTATTATTATTATTATTATTATTATTATTATTATTATTATTATTATTATTATTATTATTATTATTATTATTATTATTATTATTATTATTATTATTATTATTATTATTATTATTATTATTATTATTATTATTATTATTATTATTATTATTATTATTATTATTATTATTATTATTATTATTATTATTATTATTATTATTATTATTATTATTATTATTATTATTATTATTATTATTATTATTATTATTATTATTATTATTATTATTATTATTATTATTATTATTATTATTATTATTATTATTATTATTATTATTATTATTATTATTATTATTATTATTATTATTATTATTATTATTATTATTATTATTATTATTATTATTATTATTATTATTATTATTATTATTATTATTATTATTATTATTATTATTATTATTATTATTATTATTATTATTATTATTATTATTATTATTATTATTATTATTATTATTATTATTATTATTATTATTATTATTATTATTATTATTATTATTATTATTATTATTATTATTATTATTATTATTATTATTATTATTATTATTATTATTATTATTATTATTATTATTATTATTATTATTATTATTATTATTATTATTATTATTATTATTATTATTATTATTATTATTATTATTATTATTATTATTATTATTATTATTATTATTATTATTATTATTATTATTATTATTATTATTATTATTATTATTATTATTATTATTATTATTATTATTATTATTATTATTATTATTATTATTATTATTATTATTATTATTATTATTATTATTATTATTATTATTATTATTATTATTATTATTATTATTATTATTATTATTATTATTATTATTATTATTATTATTATTATTATTATTATTATTATTATTATTATTATTATTATTATTATTATTATTATTATTATTATTATTATTATTATTATTATTATTATTATTATTATTATTATTATTATTATTATTATTATTATTATTATTATTATTATTATTATTATTATTATTATTATTATTATTATTATTATTATTATTATTATTATTATTATTATTATTATTATTATTATTATTATTATTATTATTATTATTATTATTATTATTATTATTATTATTATTATTATTATTATTATTATTATTATTATTATTATTATTATTATTATTATTATTATTATTATTATTATTATTATTATTATTATTATTATTATTATTATTATTATTATTATTATTATTATTATTATTATTATTATTATTATTATTATTATTATTATTATTATTATTATTATTATTATTATTATTATTATTATTATTATTATTATTATTATTATTATTATTATTATTATTATTATTATTATTATTATTATTATTATTATTATTATTATTATTATTATTATTATTATTATTATTATTATTATTATTATTATTATTATTATTATTATTATTATTATTATTATTATTATTATTATTATTATTATTATTATTATTATTATTATTATTATTATTATTATTATTATTATTATTATTATTATTATTATTATTATTATTATTATTATTATTATTATTATTATTATTATTATTATTATTATTATTATTATTATTATTATTATTATTATTATTATTATTATTATTATTATTATTATTATTATTATTATTATTATTATTATTATTATTATTATTATTATTATTATTATTATTATTATTATTATTATTATTATTATTATTATTATTATTATTATTATTATTATTATTATTATTATTATTATTATTATTATTATTATTATTATTATTATTATTATTATTATTATTATTATTATTATTATTATTATTATTATTATTATTATTATTATTATTATTATTATTATTATTATTATTATTATGGGATGGGAGGAATCCCCAAAAATAAATTCGCGTTAAGCAAAGAAGCCAAATACATTGTTCTTGCTTATCCAGATTATCAAAAGGATTTTGAATCGGTTACAGACGCCTCCGATTTTGCAGTTGGAGCCAAACTATCTCAAGATGACAGACCAATATCTTTAATATCTAGAACACTTAACAAAGCAGAAGAGCATTATGCTGCCAATGAAAAAGAAATGTTAGCCAATATATGAGAACTTAAGCTCTCAAAGAAATTATTTGCCTGATTCAGCCAAAGTAAAAATTTGTACAAACCACCAACGCTGACGTTGAGAATATTATTTTGAAGTATACTATAAACCAGAAAAATGAATGTGGTGGCTGATACCTTGTTTAGAATACCTCAAAAAGGGTCATTAATGCACGTTGTCCATAGCGACAAACTCAGATGAAAATTCGTCGCATGAATTAATACCTAGTGTAGAAACCCCCATTTATATATAGTATAAAAAATATTACAGTGGTATGCAAGAAATGAATATAGATACAAAATAAGATAAGATTAGTTAAGGAAGAACTTATTAACGTTAGATACGCCATACAATGGGCGAAAAATAATATTGTAAATTCGGTGTTACTAAATAAAAAAGAATTTTATTTCCTTTACATAAATTTTATTTCGATACAGAAATGAATTGAAGAAAAAATACCACTTGAAAATGCAGAAGAAGTATTAGAAATTCTAGATATAAATGTATTAAGTAAGGAAATGACAATTGTCTACATGATAAAAATTCCACTAACATCACAAGAAACCTATCAAAAATTAACATTAAAGCCTGTTATAAGGGGAGAAAATATTGGAATTAAGTTAAATTTCCAAGAAAAATTGAAATTTGAGGTTCAAATATATGGTATCAAGAGAAATGTGAAAATTACAATAGAATTATTATAAGAATTGTAAAAATAATCAGACAATAGACTTAATAAATGATACTTGTATTATAAGAATTATAAGTGGTTTTAAGTAAGAATAAGCGTACGTCTGCTTAACAATTTCAATGGAAGTATTAAATAAATTCGGAAATCAGAAGTAAATAGGAAATAGGAAAATCTACAGTAACTACGAGACTATCGCCTTAGAAACCATACCAGCTATTCTACAACCGAGTTTATTTAACAAAAATTATATTGACTTTCTATCATTAGAGTCTTTAAAGGAATTACACATCAAAAACACAAGAAAATCGGTACCATAAGAACTATAACAACAACATCTAGAACGTTATCCATTAGTGATGCAGATAATGCTATAGCACCCATTATTTGCCTCATTGTTTCCGGCCTTGGAAGAAAAAGCAGACAGAAATTATCAAAACACAGTCACCCACGATTTCTTTGCCTATCGAGAAGAGTTCAGAGCTACAACAGCCAACCTACATAAGCCTTTGAAGCCTGCATTATCCCTAAGCGGTTGAGAGCAATCGATTTAAGAGGGGAGGACTTAACACCACAAGAGTTTACAAGCTGTTTAATAATTTCTCCACAAAAGCAAAAGTGTCAAGTAATCACCTTTTGAACACACTTTCCGTAAACAACATTTTTAGCAATAAATAAGTAATAAATAGCACAGACGAATTTCGGCACATGCAGTCTAAAAGTTCTCAAGCTAGAATTACACTTCCTCCAAATGCACCCAAATTTTCAACTAATTACTTTCTCACAACCAGAAGCAGTTATTAAGTTCTGAAGAATTGGATCACGCCACTATTTGGAGTTGCAACTTATAATTAGTATATAAGACAATATTTCTTTTGTATTAGTTTCAGTTGTTAATTTAATTTAAATAACTCAAAAATAAGCAAGAGTTGCGATAATTTCGCAACTATAAAAAAATAAATAAAAAGAATGATTACATTTTTAACAAAATAAATCTCTAACTCATTGTTTGCTCTCTTTATAACACGCTCACAAAATAAAAGAACATAAGACGTCTTTCATGCTCAGTAGTATGTTTACACCAGTCTTGCCATCAATAGTATTATAAATTACACACAACCGGCATCAAAATTAACATATGAAGAAAAATTACACACATAATTCTATTTTTAAGTATATTATGTATGTACATATGTACATACAGTGACTCCAAGAAATAGTCGGACATAGAAAAGTCCTCTAAACATAAAAATAAATGTTTGCTTAGGATCGTTGTCTTGGTAGAATTTGAAATTGCTAGTGCTACCATTTTTCTCTGCCTTATATTTTTCTTTTAAATATTGGAATAAACAAATTTTTCCACTTCACTATAAAAAAATGTTAACTGTAGTCACCAGTATTCAATATACAGTTTTAATCCATGATCCTCCATGTTTTTTGTATTTTTATTATTAAAATCGGTTTGTTTGCAAAAGAGGAAATTTCGTATGTCAAATCCCATATGGCAAATTTCAAAATATGGCGATTAAAGAAAATGGTAATTACGCAAAGGCTACACACGCAATGAAAAATTGCACACAATATGTGTAGTTACACACAAGGTGGCAATATTGGCTTACACACATAAATTATCATATGTTTTTTTTTGCTTTTCTTTATATTTATTTCAAATATTAATAACGAATACAGTGAAACAATACCACTGTGCAAGTTAATGTAACATTTATTTTGTTGTTATGCAAACGACAATATATTAATCTACATCGAACATATCGCACACCAAATCATGAACAGTCTCAACTCAGAATTTATCACAATCGCTTTTTTTCATAAACCAATTCACAGATCAAATATCTAACGATCACCAAAATTTCGTTTGCATAACTATCTTCCTTACATTAGGAATTATTATTATGTCTCTTTTTATGTTACTTGTGTTGCTTGTACAGTATCAACTAAAGAGTATTATTTTTAGTTGTGACAGTTAGGTAATGACTGATTGAATTGTTTTATTTTACATCAAGAGTATTAATTCAAGTTATGATGTTATTAATGAAAAAACTGTTCATCAAAACTTATTTCCAGTTAAAGAGACATAATTTCATTTAATACCACTATGGAAAAAATTCAACTAAATTTTCAACTTATCTGTCACAACTCAAAATTACCTCCTATTTGCAAAATTATTGCACAAAATTAAGTAAACTGTCTTCTGAGACTGTTTACTTCTAAGACTGTTTACTTCAGTGTGGAACTCTGTTTGATTATATAACTAAAACCATGTTATAAGAAACAGTTTTTTGCCCCTCCTGAAAATGTACAAATTTTAAATTGTGACTGTTCAAGATTTTGTGTGCGAGATTTTCGGTGCCTTTTATAATCTATACATATGCGTATATAATAGTAAGTATTTTAAGCAAATATTTTCTTAGTTATAATAAAAAATTCCAAATAAATTTTTCTCTTAGAAATAAGCTTACAAATTTATGTGTATTTACTTATTTTTAATAATATTTTTAATTTTATAAAAAAATACTAAAGTTTAAATAATTAGAATATTATAACAAATACATGAGTTAAAACTTTATTTTTGTAAATTTATCAAGTATACATGTAATTTAATTTTTGTATAAAAATTTAAATTTAAAATTTTGGTTTTGAACAAGTTTACTTAATAAATTACAACAACAACAAAAATTTAAATTAAGTTGAATAAATAAATTAATTGATAAAATTAAAATTATTATTAAAAATAAATTATAGAGTTATTCATTTGAAACAATTCTCACTTTTCATTGTTTAGAATTGTCTGATATCTCCAGTCTGTGGCTAAGGCAATTATCATCAAACTATTCTGGAGTGTACCCGTCACATGACTCAATAATAAAAGATTTTTTTCGCTTTGATTTAAATCGTTATGTTCAGTAGACGTTTTTACTTCTTCAAAATCAGATCAATTTCCATTCCTACAATTTTTATTGTCTCATTTTGGTTCGATTTACACTTACTAGACTAGCTTGAATAAACAATTTTGGAGACCATAAATTGTGCTAAAATATTATTAAGTTCGAGTACAAAAAAAAGTTTTATTATTATTACCTCCTTTTTGTCGCAATACTGAAAAAGTATTTTCCAATTTTTCCTGATTAAGAGATTTTGTCTAAATAAAATGAACATCACTTCCTGAATTGTGCGCGATGGAGATAAATTCAAATACTAAAACGTGCTTAAAATTTAACGACATCACAAAGCTGTTGTATACCTATAAAATATATTTCTCCTAAGAAAAATTTGTATATATAATAAAAAAAACACGTCATCACAAAAGGACGACTTATTTGTATTTATATAAATAGATAAGAATAAATAAATATATGTATATAGCTTTTACCCAGTGTGCTTTGTGTAATACTCTCTTATCACATCGCTCCCAATTTTTGGATATAAAAATATTATTATTTACTTTCGACTGGAGGTGCCACTCCCACTTGTGCAATTCCACCCAGTTTTTGAGTGATGATATTTATTGATCCCAAAATTATTTGGCCAATTTAAGAAACTCTACCGTTTTAAAGATATAGACATATAAATAAAAATTTTATATGGGCATGGCATCAGTGGAAGTACACCTTTCCAGCACTTGTATTGGTTTGTAAATTGGTGTAGTGGTTCTCGAGGTATAAAATGACGACCATAGGACAACTTGAATTTATATATGTACATATTTTATATTCTAATTATTTTAATTTTTATAAAATTGAAAATAATACAATGCAGTAATAAAAATTAATAAGTACATATTATAATTTTGTAAACTTATTTCTTAGATAAAAATTTATTTAGAATTTTTTAATATAATTGGAATAATAATTATCAGCCCACTTATGAAAATTCCCTGGGAATTTGTTCCCTTCCCAATCACTTGTTATATTTTACCAGAGAATAAAAAAGTAAGGAAGAAAATCAGAGTCAGCTGTTTTCATTTTGACATTTATTTTGTACATATCGTTACCTGAAATGCAAAAGGGCGTAACAACATATTTTAAAATTTTACAGGAGAGAAAACAAACTTCATAAAATCGAAATTTTAGAAGTTATCTTTATGATTTTTTCAGTATAGCATTAAAATACGATGATACGTTTATTTCTTAAGACAGAACTTACTTTCAACGTTGTTTTTATTAGTTGTGTGGAATGCCCCCTTTTGAATTCAAAAGACCTGAAATCAAAAGGGCGTAACATCAGAAATTTTTTTAAAGTTTGAAGGAATAAGAAGTACAAATAGAGATGCTTTTTATATGTATTTAATTTTATTAAGTTTATACATTCTATTAAGTAACTGAAAATTTAAAAACAATATAACATTTCATTAAATAACGGCTAAAAGAATTAAAGATGGAATTCATTGCACATTCACAAAAATTAATGTGGACTTAGTATAAGAATTTTCTATGGTTAGTTTTTATGAATACTGGGTTAATCTTCAAACGGAATCTTGTCATAAAATAAGTGGCAATCTGCAGGTATTAATCTTTTCTGATCTTGAAGATGTTCTTTGAAATTTGTAATCTCTCCGTATGTAATTGCGAAGGCTGTTCAACGACGAAGTTCCTTTTAGTTCTTTGAGGAAGTTCTCGATATTCATTTTCTATATTAGTTTTGAAATAAATAACTCGGGTTGGATCATATGCTAAAGCTCGTACTTTATTAACAGTGTCATCACCAGATTTTCTACCTAATAAAAAATAATTTTACAAATAAACAGTATGTAAGTAATAGTCTTTCAGATTGGTGATTATTATATTTTATATAATTTTCTGCTCTTTACTGGTTGTAAAATAGAATTATTACAAACCATAATTTTAAAATCGCTTTAAAATTTCGGTCTTTCAATTTCAGACAAAAAATGTTTCGATATAATATAGAAGAAAGAATTTTATTAATATATATATATTTTATTTTAATCCAAAAATATAAAATTTTTGAGCGATTTTAAAATTATTAGTTAGGGCAATATGATTTGGTAGGAGACCTGAAGGATATCGTAATTTTTTCATTATCCAACACAAAAAATATTATTTAAATTTGAGAGTTCTTACAGTGAACCTTATGACTTAGTGTGGGTTGAGCCCTTTTGATTTAAGAAAAAAGGAACTTTGTTGTTACGCCCTTTTTGCATTTCTTTTATAAAGTCGTTGTTTTTGGCATTAGGACTCTAAAAATTTATGAGAACATGTATTTTGATTTGCTCTACCATAATCATTAAAAAACCCCATTTTGATTTTTTGTTGTTACGCCCTTTTGCATTTCAGGTGACGATATACAGATTTTTTGTGATAATAATAAAAAGAAAATACGTTCGCTGTTATTAAAATTAATTGTATTTAAAGTGCAAAATGTTTAATTCTTCCGAAAGGTTGCTGAGGAAGTAATTGATGAGGAGCAAAAGAAATATATTAAAGTGTTTTAAGAAGAATGTTGCGCCATGCTTCTAATTCATTAGAGCTACCAGTGTTTTTATAAGCACAAAGTAAATTCGTTCTTTTGAATTATTTACAACGTTCCTGTTTAGGTGACAGAAATATTACCACGTTAATAAACCAGCTTTTATATATTTATTAGTAGTCCTGACACATTCACAACAGTCAAAAAATACATCTGCAGTAAGCCCTATTTTGAAGTTCATTGTCTGTTTGTGCTTCTTTGCAGAAGGTGGATGACACACAGGTGTCGGCACAGTGACGTCGCTTTGGCTCAGCCCACTTTTAGTAAAGTGCTTACAGAAGTTGTTCACATATATGAAGCACAGCTTTTCCCAGTTTGCATTAAAATTCCACAACTTTAGAGAAAAAACGCAAAATCGCTCTTGCATTTTGTACCAAATATAAAATTCCGGGAGTTGTTGGTTGCGTTGATGGGACGCAACCTTTTGAGCCATTAATTGATGTAGAAACACCGGAAACACGCACTACTTGGCCACAGCTCAGGCAATCAGAGCCAATATTGGAAGCACCCTATAAAAGAATAGCTTTTTTGAAGATAATTTAGTTGATTAAACAAATTAAAGCTCACTTCTTAACACATATATGTATGAAAAAAAATTTAAAAATAAACAAGTTGATATTTGTATATATATATGCATTTTAAATTACTATTTGGTGAGGTAATTAAATTCAGTTTGTAAACGGGTTTTCTCAAATTTATATTCTATTTCTATTATCCTCATTTTCTCCATAAAGACATTGTGGAGTCGCATCTCCTCAATTTCATCTTTTTTCAATTTCTCCATTGTCTGAAAATGTCTTGTTTGTAACTCGCATATGTTATCGAGCGATCTGTATTATTTTTTTTTTTAATTTTGATGGCTCCAGGTCGAAAGTATATGCAACAACACTTTCAGATATTTTCATACCAGTCAAATCATAAATGATTTGCTCAGTTGATGAAAACTTATATTCCTTGTTTGGTCCTCCGCCTGTGTCTCTCTTATGCAGCAAATTTTGGGCTGCCTTCTGTCGTACACATTTTTTTGTCTATCCACACCTGAAATTTTTGTAATGGTATCAAATAGTAATTTTTATAACATTATGGAACTTACTTTTTTCCATTTGGTTATTATGGCACTCCATATGGCACTTAAGTCAATGTTACAAATGTAAAGCGTTGTCTATTACTTCTGAGCAAACTTTTATACACTAAAAATGTCTTTTCAATGTTTACTGATATAACAAGATCATATTCAGAACTGAATTTGAAAAGATGAGCTAAGATTTTTTATTAGATATTGACATATATTATACATTCATTCATTTTTTGCTATAATCTCTTTTAGCTCAGTTTTAATATTAAGTTTCATCTTCCCAATATTCTGAACCGTCTCAGTCAATATGGCATGCTCAACTAATGTTAGGCCATTGGTTTGTAGGTGTTTAAGTAACTTTTCAATGAAGCCGAAGTTTGCTGCAACAAAAATCAATTCACTTTTTGTATTTATATTGCTTAGTTAGAACTTCTAAGATCTTTTCATAATAATTAGCGTAGTAATTGATGTCCGCTATACAAGTCCTCCAACGAGTTATAACTGGCTCGGGCAGCAATGGAAAGTGTGGATACATTTCTTTTAAAATTGTAACTCTATTTGGAGCAACTCTATTTGACAGCCATATTGCAACTTTGAAGAAAGTATTTGCATATATTAAGTGTTCGTATTTAATTTAAAAAATTCATTTTTTGGTAAGCCGTGAATTGTTTTGGTAGAACATTAGAAAATGTTTGGTAGGAAACCAATTTCATGCGAGGCAACTAGGGAGATCGAGAAAGATCACAGTTATTTTTCGAATGGTTTTTTTGGTTTTGTTTGTTTGTTTTGGTTTTTTGAAATGTCTATTTTCGAATACCGAGTTAACCGGTTATTTTAAAACGAATAACCGGTTAATTGAAATATGCATGATTTTTATGTTTTTATATTTTTTAGTGCAAATATACTCTTTGTTTAAGTGTTTTTCTAAATTTAATACTATATTACGTCTTATTTTTATACTATATGTAACAACTTTGAACGTTGCACAAATAACGTGAAAACCATGGTAGATCAAAAAAGATATGCACACTTGAGCAACAATAACTTTTTCTAATTTTCTGTATATAAATATTAATTTCTTATACGCGGAGAATGATGGAAAGGGACCTACATACCTCAGCTCCGAACCGCAGATGTTATAGTTAGTAACGTTTTTCAAACGTAAATAGTCGAAACCAGCCGCTAGCAATGTTGTGAGGTGGTACGGCTGTTGAAAATTGAAATTGTGTGATCTGTAGTTGAACTAAAAACTTACTGGTTGGTAGGCGGGTAGTAGTACACACTTACTTTCTGGATGAAATATTAGGACGTTGTGGTGTCGAGGAAGAAATGTTCATTAAGGCCCTAAAAAAGCCGAACGTTGTTCAAACATTCTTACTTACTAGAAACTACAATATGGGACAAAAATTTATTAACTTTATTTGCTAATGCAACTTGAATTGAGAAGAATTTTATTTTAATAACAGAACCGGTTAACCGGGTATTTGATATAACTGAAAACTGGTTTTTTAAATTGCAATTTTTCGAATGATTCGAAAACCGATTTTTGAAGAAAGTTGAATAATCGATTTCCCTAGTGGAAACGCGTAATGTTACACAAAAATTCAAAAAAAGCTAAAAAAAAATTGTTTTCAGCTAAAAAAAGTTACATTTTTAATTGTTTTTAACCATATATTTTGGATATTGGACATCATATATTATAAATAAATAAAAAATAAATAAATAACTTTGTTTTTTTGACAATCAATCGGAAACGATTGAACCGATGTTGTTGAAATTTGCAAGACTGAAGAATATCCGGCTAACGAAATAGGCTACACTGTTATTGAATGTTGGATCTGGCGGAAAACGAGCCAAATTACTAAAATGCTTTGTCGTCTAATAAATCAAATTTATTGAATTGGTAACCTAAAAAAATTCGAATAAAATTAAGAAATAATTTTTTCGAGGGCAAAACTGGCGACAGTTTGTCTGAAATAGCATTTTTTTTCTTTTTTAAACAATTTTTGATTGCTAATAGTCATAATCAACTTCAAACGTCGTCTTTGCATTTTCCTTATAAAGACAAATAGGTGGAAAAAACTAATAGGATCGAGACAAAGGGGAACGCTAACCTCATTTATAATATATTTTTTTACTTTTTTACCTTTTTAAAACTGTTTATTTATGAGTTCGTAAATTGCAGTTAAAATAAAATAAATTTTGTGTTTAGTTCTTAATTAATAGTTCTTTATTCAACACAGTTTTGTGTTCCACTGCTTGTAACCTTTCACAAGCAATAACAATTTCTATTCTTAATTACTCCGTCTGTTTACAATTTTGTAAACAGCAACAATTATTCGACAGATCTTTCTTCCTTAAGATCTTCCAACACGATCGTTGTTACAATTTAGGTAAGATTGTAGGAGATAATTCTCCCGCGGACTATGTCTATATTAAAATAATGGGTTGGAGCCATTCATTAATTTATTAAGTTATATAACTATTGTTTGTATTGGTGGACAAAAGACATTTCAATAATTTTATGATCTTTATTGTCGGAGGTTTTGATATGTAATGACCTTAATTCTAAGTATTCATCAACTTTTATTATACTTCACATTATTGGAATTAATTAACATAAAACAAAACAGATATGAGTTATATTCTATTATTAAATAATTAGCAGTTACTATTGCAAAAACAAAATTACAAAAAGGTCAAAAGTAAATTAAGCAAATAATTGAAATCATAAAAAAGGAGATGATTAAATTCAGCACAATTGTGTTTAAAAAACTCAAAATTAAACTCAAAATAGTTTCACATATAACAATAACGGCAATAAAAATAACTACAATGTAAATAAAATATGTAATTAAGTAAGGTAAAATTTTGCAAAATATGTAAATATGAAAATGGTCTTCGTTACAAGATCACATTCTTTTCAACCAGAGCTTATCCACACTTAACTCTTTTTACTGAGCTAGCTCCAATTAAACTGGTTTTTACTTAACGACTAACTTCTCGAGTTTACTTTTTATAATCACTCTTCACGCCGAGTTTATAACACATACACTTGTTCGCTGAGCTTACACCAAATAAGCTGATTGCTGTCCGCATCGTTGTGCTTTTTACATGGCTCAGTAAACAATACTTCGAAAGCTCTCGAGCATCTTAATATTTGAAGTAGATTCCATTTCTTTCCTTTATTTTATTTTTAGTTCTTATTAAACCATGCGAATGTAAATATCTATTTCTTTTAGTTATTGTTGGTTTGTTTTCTTTTCTGTCTGTTTTGTTTTTGCCGTTTATTTTAATTTGTAAGTAAGAGAATTTTGTTTATTTTTTTTTCAGCAATGTAACAAACGACAGGGCTGCCCAACCTTATTTTCGCAACAATATGTATTAGATACCCATGCAACACCGAATGAGTGCAGGTAGTTTAAAATAAAGCTCTAGGATAAATTTGTAGTAAATTTTGGCATCATATGCTCTATTTTATTATTAGCCATTGGCTAAGAACATAAAAATAGTCCGGCCTAAAATTCTTTGGCCTTTCGTAAATGATTTAATAATATTATATGGTTAATGTTTATTGCTCCAGTACTAGCGAGATGCCTCATTGATATCGAAACTATCTTGACAATTTTTGACTTCTGAGCTCACTCACTTAACAATTTTTCAGCATATTTTTAAAGTTTGTTATAATTTTTTATATAAAAAAGAATCACATGGCGTATTTCTTCAGACATTTTCTACATTTTCAAATCAATATAACTTTTTACACGAGCGATGAATTAAAAAACTCTAATGACCAAAAATGTAAATTGAAATGTCATCTTTTTATAACACAGACGATTAAGTTCACAATAGCAAAGGTACAAAAGCAGAAAGAAAGTAAGTTTAAAACATAAGTTTTTGAAACATTAAAAGAAACAAGCCTATAACCAAATTAATTTTCTGCTTATATACAGTCGGAGACTAAAGCTTAAATATATCTCAAGAACTAAACGTGCATAAAGGTGTGCGTGTAGAGACGTGTAAAAAATCTTATGCATTAGGAGCAACACTCTCAACTTTAAATAGTCATCGAAACAAATATCATAAAGTCTACTGACATAAGATGAAATATGATCATACCTTCCTAAATCAAACAAATAACGAACAATGTTATTAAAAGTTACATTAAGTTTCCTTCTACTATTACTGTGACAGCTAGCAAAAAGTTCGCACCCTTAAAGTAAAGTCGGCATTAAATAGTTTTTGGCAAGTAGTAATCGAATCCTCATAGGAGTACAATGATGACTTTGCCAAAGATTTCTTAACATAGATAATGTGCGACCACACATATAATTGACATGGTTTGACTAGGTCAAGGTGTTAAAGGGTCCACCAAATGAATTTTTTTTTTGAAAATGTTATAAAAAAACTACTGACTATTTTCTCAATTTTTTTATTTTTTTTATTTGAAAGTACAATCCTTCTGGTTAATAATGGAAAATAATTTCATTCAAATGGCTGCCTCGGCTGGCCATGGAGTAGCCTACACGATCGGTCCAATGTTTAAGCACATTATCGATTGTGTGCAGCTGTATTTCACCAATGGCTTCACGAATATTGTCTTTTAAAGCGTCAATTGTTTCTGGCTTGTTGGGGTAACACTTATCTTTGACGGCACCCCACAAATAATAGTCCAACGGTGTCAAATCGCATCTCCGAGGTGGCCAAATGACGTCAGCTCTGCGGCTGATAATGCGATCTTCAAAAACAGGGCGCAAAACATCGAGTGTAGCTTCGGCTGTGTGGCGCGTAGCGCCGTCCTGTTGAAACCAAATGTTGCTAATATCCTCCTCTTCAATTTTTGTGAACAAAAATTCGTTCAACATGGCCCAATAATGATCGCCATTGACTGTAACGGCCACCCCTTGTTCATTTTCGAAGAAAAATGGCCCAGTTATGCCTCTGGACAAAAATCCGCACCAAGCAGTGACTCGTCTTGGGTGTAACGGCTTTTCAATGTATGCGTGCGGGTTTTCTGTGCCCCAAATGCGACAATTTTGCTTGTTTACATACCCGCCAAGATCAAAATGAGCTTCATCTGAGAAGATGATTTTTTTTTTGTAAAATCGGCATCTTCTGTAAGTCGATCGCAGGCCCACTTAGCGAAGCGTGCACACAACCATATTCGTTCAGCGGAAGAATAAAACTAATTATCTGTCAAATCAGACATGAGCTAAGTGTTACCATTCACGAAATAAGCACTAGTTGAAAAAAAAAGTTAGATGGCGGACCCTTTAAATACCGGCAATAAAATGTTATTGCAAAGACTCAATTATTAAAATTATAAAACTCTTAAAAATAACCACAATTAAATGTTATTTCAAAAATTACCTGCAAAAAAATACTAATACTAATTTCACCATGGACACATGGAAAAAAATAATTGATAATGCCACCCCACAAATAACATATACAAGCGGTGTTGCCATAACCTTTTTAGGTGGAATCTACAAAAAATCAACTGAGTACTATAAAGAGCTAAAGAACCCAACTTTTTCGAGACCGGAGGCAAATTCTCAATAAATTTCGACCACGAACGATTTCGGTCCCTATTAAGGTGGGAGTCAGTTAGTCTATTTATTTTCCCTACGATACACTTTAATTATATCCGTTCATTTACGTCCCTACATCTCCGATATTTTCACCTGTACTTATTATTCTGACCTATCAGCATTATACTTAAATCAGAGATTTCCATATGCCACAAATTTTTGCGCATTATAGGTATCTCCTTGAAAACTTCTTGAACGCTAGGTATTAACTTAAGAAGAGAAAAATTAAGGTTAAGCGAATCGGAGGGGAGCTGGTCAATATTCTGACACCCAGTTTCTAATTGTTGCCAAGACTTCACGATAATTCAAAGAAACTGAATGTGTTATGTTGTGAACCATAACATAGATTACAGGAACATGGTCCGACTGTAAAATATTCGGATGTGTCTCAAGATCTAAAAAATGAAGACACGAGTTGGATAAAATATTGTCCACTGTAGACGGCTGGACTGGGTTGATGTTCTGTTCAAAAAAAGTGTGTTCATTCGAGTAATATATGAAGTAGCTGCATTGAAGGCAGTGGCTGTAGAACTCCTTACTGGCACAATTTCAATTAAGACGTTGCGCGTTCAAATTACCAAATATAAAATAGTCTTCAGAAAAGGATGTTAATTTATTCAAATCTGACTTAAAGTTGTTTGTGTGAACTGGATTATAAGCGGCTTTGAATACAACAGGGCGCCTATCGATCATGACCTGAATTGAAATGCTCTCAGCAATGTTTGTTTGAACTTCGGTAACAAAATATGCTCCATATTATGTCTAATTGCAATGAGGACACCTTCGGCATGCGTAGATCGATCATCTCTATAAATTTTATAGCCACAAAATTTAAATTTGTTGTATGATTTTAAAAAAGTTCAAAATTTTCATCTTATGAAGAATTTATTCCATTGAGAATTTCAGTGCATTACATGAAATCTCTGCAAAAATGGCATGCTTAAGCGTCATAACCAAAACTCGTAGCATGTCGTACTTGTTTTCAAATTTTTGCAAAGTCCCGATAGTTTCAAAAAATATTAAGTTTCTCATTGGAAATGTCATAATAATTGTTTTTTCGTAGCAAACGGTTTTAGCTACTTTCGAATAATGGACACCAAAAGTTTGGGATTTACGGGTATATCCCAAAGGCAATATTCGCTTTGGTTAATGAGGAAATTCATGCTCGTCTGAATTGAAAACGAAACAATAGATCTTATTTTGCTGGTCCTGGATTTGGCTGTTGACGTTTTTCTAAATATTCTTGTCGACTTGGGCACTTTGGGTCATCAGGCCTATGATTAACATTTCTTAAATTCTTCTTTAAACAGTTATGGCACTTGTAAATTACGGTAACAGCATTGTTACTACTGTTGAGTGTGCGATAAAAAACTCGTGATTTCCAACGCAGGCTGAACATATCGCAACAGGATTGCAATTTTTAGCACCATGTCCATACCTGGCGCACTTGGACCACTGAGTAGAACCGTTTTTGCCCCTTAAAGGTCTTCTCTAATATACAGAAACATTGCAAAAATATCTTAAATTTATGATCTCCCTTTAGGATACCTGCTGTTGGTCAAACTCCACCAGATAAATTGTATCATCCAATTTAAAGGTTTAAGGGTCTTTCACCTCATGTGTATAAAACTGCTACTTTCTGTGTCTCAGAACATGGAGAGCATCGTTGTACAATCATAGCGAGTTAGAAATAATTTTTGTTCCGTTCGACATCGTTTTAAAGTTGTGCTTTTCGCCAATTAGTCCAATGACTGTAATCTGTATGTGGAATCAACAATAATAGGAGGAATTTACTCTTTAATAGCAATCACTTCTTTCTCTTCATCAGAAAGTAATTGAAATCTGCTGGTACTTTTTGTAGGCCCGTCAGTTCTTGACGCCTTGAATTTAGGGCCACTGCTCCCATACTTCTTTCTTTTTGAGCAAACATTGTCAATCGCAATCAAAAATGAAATAAAAATGTGTTGTTTAATACTTTTTATTATAAAAATTCCATAAATTTACTTTTCACTAACAAACAATAAACACGATGTTTTCAGCTCGAGGCAGAGATGCCAGATGACTAAATTTTATCGTATTTCTTGCAGATAACTGTTTTAATTAAAATTAAAATACATGTAACAATTCATGAGAAGAACGTTTTAAATATGTACATATGTACAAACATTTACATTTTGATGCAAATCAAAGCACTAACGTCGCAAATTCGCACCTATGCAACGCAAACTGAAACAGCCAACTAAAATATATATGTATGTATGTGTAAGTGACCTAACTTCGAATTCACAGAAATTTTAAAAAGACGCGAGATCGAAACGGCTCAAATCGGGGTATTGCTGTACACTTAAAAGCTAATAAATTCGATGCAATTGATCGGTTTGAAACTTAAGGAATATTCAACAAAATATTGATTTTATTTTAGTAATAAAAAATATGATAATAAGGTCTCTTTAAAATATATATGAAAAAAGCTGTGTTGGCTTTAGTTTGAATTCTGAGAGATTTCAAATCTAATAGTCGATATTTCATTCAAGTGTAAGTACCCTGTAATTACAAGAAACATTATTTTAGAATTGTTTACTAAGTTTCATAGAGTTTTCATAATATTGTGCTGAACTAAATTTAAGTTGCTGTTAAATTGAAGGTTTTATAAATTTGCAGCAATAAAACTGATTAATAAAATGGGAGCTACCTTCGATAAAGGCCTAACTTTTACATACTCGTAAAAGTTTTTATAATCTTTAGGTAGAGCTATAATACGTCGAAAAACTTACAAAGACAAGACATATTTTGAAATTTTTGTTATAAACAAATATCTCTGAATTTTAGTCCTTAATATTTGAAACACCCACCACTATAGCCACCTTCTAAAGCTGTATAACTAAGATACAGAAGTATGTAAACTATTTTGGAAAAACAACGAACCAAAAAGAAAACGATTAAATAAACCTGACCATAGCTAGTAGCTAATGTTTGCATGCAAAACTACAATAATTTTCAATTTTTCACCATCAGAAGAAATCAGTTTGTACACTGTACTTGAAGTATAAGCAATTGAAAAATTTGTGTAAATATTGAGGCCTTGTATTTTCACAAAAAAGTCTGATTTGTGGAAATGGAGTCGTTTTTGTGCAGGTTGCTTGAGCAAGCTTTGGTGTTTGCTACTGTAGTAAAGGTCGCGAGAAAAAGCAAAAAAAAAAAAATATTTTGTAACATGCGCATATATGTGTTGCACAGCGTTTAGTGTTGTAACCAAATTTCAACGAAAAAGTAATCAAAAATAACTAAAATTGTAAGTCCCAGGTTTAATACTGAAAACAATGAAATATACTTTTATATATGGAATTTATAGCAGTATTGGCTGAATATAAACCGACAAAAAAGCTTATTCTTCTTATAATAGAAAATATTATTTCATCTACTTGGTTGTAACAAGGCTTTAAAATTTATTGTGCATAATTTAGGCTTTAACATAGTTATTAATAATTTGAAAACACCCGAACCAAATAGTAGTGTTCAAGTAAAAATTTTATAATTGAAGGACTAGGACTTGTAGATTGCTTCATCCTCAGGAGCAACAACTCACCAGAAGTTTTTAGATACAAACTTTAACAACATAAAGCTATATGTATGTAATTATAAACCTATTATAAACTTTTAGTATTATTTATTTTTGTTCAAAATAACGCCTGCTGACCAAAATACCTTAAACCGATTTTTAAAAAAAACTTTAACTGAAAAAGAATTTCTGTACCTATAAACTTCTAATAGGAAAAAGTTTGAACATTCATTTTTGTAAGCGGCTTTTTATTATCTCTATTGATAATGGCACAAGTTAAAGGAATAACCTTATACACAATCTCTTCGTTAAAACGATAAAAATATATTGCAAAAATAATACACGACTAACGAGTCAAAATAAAAAAAATGTTAAATTGTTATTACTGCAAATTTGTATTCTATTACCAGGTATATAAATTCAAAATGCAAGATTCACAAAATGATTTGTATTTTTAATTACTTATATGGCATTTTGGAGGGTAATATCTATTACTTGATTTCGCTTAGCCACTGAACGAAATAGTGTAAGCAACAAAGCTTGTTTGTTTGGACTTCTCACGGAAGCTTATCCTGAACATATTCCACGATCCCAACATCCGAAATATCATGTACGAAATGTAGCTGGAGGGTAATAAATTTTTTTTCTAAGTTCAAGCTTTGGTCAAAAACTTGAAGCTGTTATATTGCACTACAACAAAGCTCATCCAGTTGTAAGACCAGTTAAAACTATTTGGAAAATAGTTTTAGTCGCCTTATAGTTCAGACCTTGCACGTCCGGCTACCATTTAATTCGTTCTTGGCATCAAATTAAAAACCCAAAGTTTGCTAAAAACCCGTATTTTAAGTTTTACGCTCAATAAGAACCTGGGTAATAAAAGTTAAATTAAATCATTACTTTTATTTATTTATTTATTTTTTTTTTTTTTTTTGAGAAAAAGTAATCAAAATGGGAAAAAGTTCACATCTATGCATCGCAGAAAAAATAAATAAATTTGGTTAGAAATAACAAAACAGCAACACGGACAGCCTTGTATTTAACTGACCAGAAAACACGTGCTATATTTTCAATTATTGCAAACATAATTACTATTCGTTAGTTATTGATGGAAGTACGGACTGTACTGTCTCTAGAAATCTGGCAGTTATTATTTGAACTTTTGTGTATAACGCAGTTGAATGAATGGTACGTCATGGTCTAAAAAGCCATTTTCCTACCCTGGTATACTCCAGAAAGAAAACGATAACAATCAACAGAGAGTAAGAAACAAAAAACAATTTTAATCAGTTGCTACCAGTGTGACCATATTAGCTTTTTTAAGCTAAATTTAGCTTTTTTATGTTGCATTTAGCTTCGAAATATTTCATTTAGCTTTTAAAAAAAATGTATTTAGCTTTTTTTTAGCCTTTTCTGACATTTCAACAAAAAAGGGAAATAGAGCAAAAATACTACAAACTTTGTAGTCTGACATGGAAAAACAATAAAATTTTAGAATCACAGAAACTATACATAGTTTCTGTATTCCTAACATGCTTATATTAATTAGTAAATTCATATTTTTTCATATGAGTTCTACAGAAAAGTTGAAAATATGACTTTTTCTTGCCCTTTTTTTGTAATCATTAACAAAAATACAAAGAAAGGGTTTTGTGTTTATCTGTGAAAATGTTGCCTTTTGAAAATCTTTCATATACACTCAAACCTCGTTTTATGCGAATTTTTTTATGCGAATTTTTTTATGCGAATTTTTTTATGCGAATTTTTTTATGCGAATTTTTTTATGCGAATTTTTTTATGCGAATTTTTTTATGCGAATTTTTTTATGCGAATTTTTTTTTTGCGAATTTTTTATGCGAATTTTTTTATTCGAATTTTTTTATGCGAATTCAAATTTGCGCGATTTTGAATTTTTTTACACGCTTTTTTTTGTGTACGCTCTTGTATGTAACATTTTTTTTGTTGTGGCAACACTGCTTGTGACTTTTATTGCAGCGCGATGTGACTTAGTGTGAATATCATTCTAGTTTTCAACTTAGGGGAAATCCCTTTTAATCAACAAGTTAAATATAATAGTTTATTGTGGTGTTTGTTTTCACGTCTTAGTGAATATTACTCGTATAAAAAATTGATTTTAATTTATCGTAAAAGTGATTAAAGTGAGAAATTATAAAGTTTTGTTATTTTAAAGTTTGTGTGCTCAAGAATATTTTATTTGTACGTTTTCAGATTACAGTATGGATAAAAAAAAGAAAAAACGACAAACAGTATCCGTAGAGACAAAAATTAAAATTCTCGAACTCTTAGAAAATGGTTCAAAGTATACATCTCTTGGAAAGGAGTTCAACTTAGGAGAATCAACTATACGATCGATTTAAAAAAATAATGAAGATTCCATAAGAAAATCCGTAATTTCGGGCACAGAAATGAGTTCAAAGTATTCGTCTTATACAAGAGACATGCTGATTGGAAAAATGGAAAAATCTCTTAATTTGTGGATATATGATACAAGAAAAGGCCCTAATATTTTATGTTATTCTATCATAAAATAAACAAAATCAGCCATCAACTTCTGAACCAAAAGAAAAAGAATGTTTAGCTAGCAATGGGTGGCTTGCACGGTTTTTAAAAAAGAAATAATATTCACAGCATCCAAATTAGAGGTGAGTCAGCATCAGCAGATGAACATGCTTCTATAAATTATCCTGAAAAATTAAAAAAAAATAATAGAAGAAGGATGAGACCGGATTATTTTGGAAAAAATTGCCAAATAAAACCTACATTGTTAAAACAGAAAAAAGTGCCAGTGGATTTAAACCTAGTAAAGAAAGATTAACGGTTTTACTATGCAGAAACGCTTCAGGAGATAAAATGTTTAAACCATTAGTCGTTAGCTGGTTGGCAAACACTAAAGCTTGGGTAACCTCTGCATTATTTAGTGAATGGTTTTACAAATGTTTTGTACCAGAAGTTGAATCCTATATGAAGGAAAAAAGTCTTGAATTCAAAATTTTACTTGTTATAGATAATGCTCCTGGACACTCAAACATTAAGATTAAATTTTTGCCACCAAATACAACCAGTATTCTTCAACCACTAGATCAAGGAATAAACTCCACTTTTAAGAAATATTATATAAAAAGCACATATCAATTTATTTTAAATAAAATTGAAAATGAAGAATTAACATTGACCGACTGCATATTTTTGGTTGCATCTGCAGTATGCAGTGTACGACCAAAAACATTAAATGGATGCTGGAAAGCTGTATGGCCAGGTTGTGTTCGGGGTAACACTGCTGATGAAATATCTGTATAATCTGAAGAAATTTTAATGATGGCTCGACAAATTGAAAGCGATGGATTTGATTCTTTGAACCATAATGATATAGAAGAGCTTCTCGTAGATGTTCCGTTATCTGATGACGACATTGTTAGTCTAACTGCTGATAATAAGGAAGATAATAATTGCGAAAGAGATTGTGAAGATCTTGTAGAGGCCCTTACTTAAAAAAGATTGATAAAATTCTTAAAACAGTTAAAGACTTACAAAGCGAAATTCTTAATGTGGATCCCAATACGGAACGGGCACTAAAAATTCAGCGTGGGCTTAACAACACATTATCGGCATATCGAGAGTTACAAACAGAGTTAAAACAATCGATATCACAAAAACTTATGACAAATTATTTTCAACAAGTACCTAAAGAGAAAGAACTGACTGAAAACTTTGATGTTCCTTGCAGCCAAAGTGAGAACATTTGTAGTGATGAAAATAGTAATTCCAATTCCAAAAGTAAAGCCCATTCAGAAACACGCCATATTAGTGATTCTGATTATGAGATATAATTTATTTCTTCAACGTAAATATTTTTTCTTTGTTAAGTACGTAGTGAAGTGATGTTTATTTGTTTTTTTTTTTTTAATAAATGAATTACTTTTTTGTTGACATTTTTATGCGATTTTGTTTGAGTTTTAATGCTTTACTTTGAATTTATGCGTTTTTTCAAAATTCAGGGACGAATCATTAATTTTAGTATGGAGCTAGTGTGTCGTTTTATGCGAATTTGTTTTATGCGATTTTCTCTGGAACTGATCAATCGCATAAAACGAGGTTTGAGTGTATCTTAATTTTAAACGACGTTTAGTAACAAGCAATAGAAGAAGAGCAGGATTTTTTGTCAGAAAAGAAAATGCCATTAGCAAATAAACAAGAAATTAATTTGATTATAGATTTGTATCTTTTAATGTCTCAAAAAGTGATGCCTTAGCCGACCGTTGAAAACGTGAATGTAAAGTAAATGGAAACGTTTTGCCACTTATAGAACACTTAAAAACGTGTCACATCTTTTTGTCAATGTGTGTATGTACAGTTAGTGTCATTAATATTCGGTTTTTAAGTTTATCGATAATAACACCCTGGCATTAGCGAAATGGATAGGTAATCAGAAGAATAGCAAAAACTTAAATAAATGTTGTCAGTATGAGTATTCAAATATATGGAAAAATGGCTCTATGGTAACCCTGCAACCGTGATAAATCGATCAAAGTTTGTTAACCCTGTTTACTAAGCGCCATTAATATTCGGTGTTTCCCCTATTTATATGCTATTTGCAAAAAAACATGTTATCCAGCTACTTTTCCAGCAATATGAGATACGTTTTAATAAAAGTGCATAACACTTCCTTTCTTGTCTGTCCAAAATTCTACTTCACTGCAAATTATACAAATGGGGCACAAAGGAAAAAACACTCCTTTAGAACAGCGAAAACTTGTTATTTTCCATTATGAAAAAGGTAAAAAGTACAAAAAGATTGCTGAAATTCTGAATATGAAACCAAATACCTTTGGGGACATTGTCAGAAGGCACAAAAATGAAGGAAGAATACACTTCATAAAGCAGACAGGTCAGCCAAAAAAATTGACCGAGCGGGAAGAAAGTTCAATTGTGCGAAAAATAAAATCTAACCCACGCTTAAGTGCTCCCAAATTAGTCACAGAGGTGCTCAATGAGTTTAAAAAGAAAATATCTGCATATACTATACGAAGAACCATAAGAAAAAAAGGTTTTAATGGCCGAGTAGCACGTCGTAAGCCATTGGTTAATTTACGCAATCGAAAAGCTCGTTTGAGTTTTGCCAGGGAGTACATTAAGAAGCCTGAAACTTTGTGGGATGACGTTATATTTGCGGACGAAAGCGAGTATAACGTATTTGGATCCGATGGGCGTATAATGGTGTGGCGGAAGCCAAATGAGGACCTACAACCACAAAATTTAAAACCAACCGTAAAACATGGAAATGGATATGTTATGGTGTGGGGTTGTATGGGAGCTAAAGGGACAGGAAAATTAGTTTTTATCAGTGGAATTATGAATAAGGAATCATATTTGAATATTCTCTGTTAAAATTTGAAAGAAAGTGCAAATAAGCTGGGCGTTTTAGATTCTTTTAAATTCTACCAAGATAACGACCCAAAGCACAACTCGCGTTTAATTCAAGAATGGTTGCTCTATAACTGCCCTAAAGTTCTCCATCCACCTGCTCAATCCCCAGACCTCAATCCGATTGAGAATTTATGGGATGAGCTGGACCGGCGAATTCGCAACTACAAAATAACATCCATTGAAGACTTGAAATTGCGGCTTCAAGTAGAATGGGATCGTATTCCTGCAGCTTATACAGCTAAAATAGTAGAAAACATGTCAAACCGTCTAATTGAAGTTATAAAACAAAAGGGTTATCCAACAAAATACTGAATTTTATATAAAACCATTTTTCTAATGTATTATTTGTTACTTTTCAAAGAAAACCGAATATTATTGACGCGTAATATTTTATGCCACCTGAATTAATTTAGTTTTTTTGTTATATTGTTATTCTTTTTTTTCTAAATACAAATGTGAACTTTCAAGTGTCTAAATAAACTATTAATGAAAAGAAAAAAATGTTGAAAAATATATACATTTAGCCTAAGACGAATCAGTTAAACATATCTCTTTAATAAAACCGAATATTAATGACACTAACTGTATATAAATAATTAAAAATAGAAAAGAAACAGCTGTTCGAATCACAATGAATGGTATAATAAATGTTCGAATTGTACTTTGAAAAAAGTACCAAGTAGGCTTAAATAGTATTTTGTATCTGTGTATATAAAAATAATATAATTATACATGTATGCACATATTTACAAATATAAAATACAACAAATTATATCCCAAATTATTGTCAAAAAAAGCTCATACGGAATATAGAGTTATTGCTATTATTTTATTAATGCTATTTTATAAAAAGTCAACATACAAAAATTTTTCTTTTTCCCTGGTTCACGATAGACCCATGTAACCAACATTTTTGCACATCAAATTAAAGTCATTGGAAATATCTTTTACCTTACCATCCTTCTTTTTTTGTTTATCAAAATTTCAAGATACTACTTAGTTAAATGTTGAAATTAAGTGGCCTACACCTCGGAAACTAGTCGTTGCTGATGCAAAGTTCTTTTTAATTTTATCTAAGAATTACATACATACATTATTGCTTATATATCTTTAGCGTGAAAATGTTTGCTTATCATCTAAGAATGTTTATTAAAGTTAATTTTTTAGCTTATTCCTTTCCCACATTACAATATACTTAAGAAGCTATTTTGTATTAAAAAATAGTAAAATTATCTTAAAATCGGATTCACATTTTCGAAAATAAAAGTTAAATTTGTTCAAATTATTATAAATTACTTTGTTTAATTGTTTTATATTCCTCTTTTTAATTGTGTGCAAAGAGTGCAAAAAAAGTGTGACAATTCCCCCATATATATATTAACAAACAAACAGTCCATCATTACGCTCAAGTAAGCACTTTCATAGCTTTTCTAATTCTACCTTTACCACCTTAGTTATGAAAATTACTTTGAGTTATGTCTTATGCCTTTCCAGTTTGGTTCGGGATTTCATCAAGTCAGATGGAGAGACTGAGAAAATGGGAGAGAAGGATACTCTTTTCGTGCCTGAGTCTCCGTACTATTGTACGCGCTGACGGGAGTGTCCGTAGACCGGCAGGTGGTACAATTTACCGTAGGATTGGTTTTAGGAGGATAGATGTCTTCCTGGTGCACTCTGCGGTCAGATTTTTGGAGGGCGCGTCCTCTTTACTGAATGATCTCGTTATAAGATGCTACGATAGGGCCTCTGACATTGAGATAATACGCGGAAGCCGATACTACTCGCCCGTTGATCTCTTGGCACTGGGAGTTGGTGATCTCCTCTATAGGGATGCAAACCTTCTATTTTACCATAGGAGGGTAAACGCTTTGAATATTGAGGATCTGGTTTACGTAACTACCCAATAGGTAATTTGATGTGGGAATTGATTTTATTGATTTTTTCCAATATTTTGTTATATAATTTTAAGATTAGTTTTTAAGTATTTTTATTAGTTTTAGTTATAGAATATAAATGTGTTCCTTTTTTAATCATTTTTATGGAAATTTATGTATTATTGAGTGTATTGATAGATCATATATTTATAGACAGCTGCAGTAGGGCTGCAATTGAACAGGGATAGATTTAATCCTAGACAAGTACCTAGTACGTTAAGAAACTTTAGAATATGAATAGTAGTTTAAGAACCAATTTAAAATGACGATATTGATTGAATAAAATGAAAAATGAAAATGAAAATTACTTTTTTCAGGTTTTGTTTCTTTGCTATTGTATGTATAATTTGATTGTGCAAATGGAACACTTGTTTAAAAGATGACATTTCAATTTACATTTCTGGTGAATGGAGTTTTTTAACTCTTCGCTAATGTAAAAATGTATATTTTTTTAAGTGAATTAATACAGCGGATGAATAAAGCTAAAAAGAATGAGGATAGTAAATTTGATTTGCTAAAATTTTTTTGATTTGCCAAAAATTGGCTTGGAGCTTTCACTCCATGCATCCTTGAGACAATCCGGTCTACATTTTTTTAAAATATTCTCATATATATAAGATAAAATATTGGCCAATGGCTAGCAAAAAAAATTGACTAAGTAAAATCAAAATTTACAAAGAATTTTAATATTAAAATACAATTCATATGACTTATTTGGCCCGTTTTCCCAGTTTCAATTTTGAAAAACAGCATAGCCTATTTTGTTAGCTGGATTTTCATCTGTCTTGAAAATTTCAGCAAGATCGATTCAGTGAGTTATGGGTTATAGCCAAACAAACAAACAAATTTATAATATATGTATATGGATTTGAAAAATGTACGAAACTAAAAGTTATGTACATTAATGTATTTCACTTGAATTCTTAATGAAATTTGTTCAATTAATAGTTTGATGTCTAGTTTATCACATATACAATTGTTTTAACTTTAGATTTATTGATAAAGTACTATATTAACCTCAACTAATACTTAACTAAAAAAATATATGTTAAAAAATAATTAAAAAAATATTATTTTTTGAGCCGAAAATGAAATCTTTTGGCTTTTTGTTTGAACGTGATTTAGCTTTATGTAATTTTAAAATCTGGCCACACTGGTTGCTACACACATTTTTTTTTCTTTCTATTGTTTTTTTGAAGTAGTCACTTATAAAATTTGCATCACTTTTTTAAAAGTAATTTTGTGGTAAAAGGAGTGGGAAAAATTTTTTTCTTTTGTTTAAACACGCTAAATGAAGCAGAATGCTTGGTATGAAACGAAGTTATAAAAAGAACATATTACCTTAACTGGCATTAAAGAACCTGCCACCCTAAACTTCTTTTAGTCTTTGAAAATTAAAGAACAAAGTTACTATTAAATTTAAAGGCAAATTTAGAAAAAAAAAATGAAATTTTAAAAAATTATTCCAAAAATCGTAATGCCTAAGAATGCGTAAAATTAAAAAATTAATGCACAAAAAAGTGAAGTATATACTAGATTAAATTTATTAATATTGTTACAAAAATAAGATTGGGGACCACTGCGCTTATTACTTCGCTAAAATAAATAAACAAAAGCTGCAAGAACAACTATACGTGCTATTTACAAATAACCAAATCTACAATAACAAACATTAGCAGAGGTAAAGTAAATAAAAATAACACTGCAACAACAATAATTAAGCAGCAAAGAAAACAAGTAACAGACAATAAACAAGCAAGAACAAATACTATGAGCTGAAAGAGGTAGATGTTCATATACGCATGACTACAAAAGAACTAAAAAGAAATTAAAAGAAACAGACGGAATCTACCTGAAATATCGAGAGGTTCGAGAGCTTTCGATGTGTTGTTTACTCAACCATATAAATAGCACATCGATGAGAACAAGTGGCAGTTTAAGTAAAGTAAGCCCAGCGAGTGCAGTTTGTGTGAAGAGAGCTTATAAGGAGTAAAAAAGTTGGAGCTAACTCAGTAAAGAGAGTTAAGTGTGGATAACCTCTGGTTGAAAAGGTTGTGATCGAACCTAAGTTATAACTACGATCAGGTTGGAAGGTCTTTAAATAGAAAGATCTGTCGAGTAATTGTTGTTGTTTACAAGATTGTAAGTAGACAGAGTAATTAAGAATAAAAATTGTTATTGTCTGTAAAAAGATTACAAGCAGTGGTGCACATAAATGTGTTGAATAAAGAGTTTTTAATTAAAACCAAACACAAAATTTCTTTTCATTTTAACTACAATCTACAAACTCATAAAAACACGTTTTTAAAAAGATAAAAACGTAACTATATAATGTTTATTTTTTTTATATTTTAGTTTCCTACTCATTTACTATTTTATTAAGTAAATGAATATCATCTAAATAATAAGTTCAACTACTGTTTTCTTTTCCTCATTTATATTAATATTCATAATTTACTTCAAACCAGAGCAACAGAAGCCAATTTTTGTTGAGCTTAATAACACTACTACATTTTCAAAAATACTGTTACAAACTCCCCCCCTGATGTTGTATATGGATATACATGTGGATATGTACATACCCGGTGGCGTATTTGAGCGACATTGTCACTATGATTTTTTTCAGCAATGTATTTTCATAAATGACAAATTTCATTGATCAGTCCTCGCGACAATGACACATCAAAGGGAGTTTTATAAGACAATATCATTCTATGTCATCATACTAAAGAAATTAATTAAAAATTAAGCGATATTGTTTGTTATGTGTAGACTACATTCTGAAATTGTCTATTATGAGTCGACTTCATGCTGAATGATATAAAATTTTGTCTGCTACACCTCTCCGTTAAAGAATTAAGCACTAATGATTCTCGGTGATATTGTCTGTTAGAACTCACCAATAAACGAACGTCTACAGGACAAAATCAACTTTCGTCATCTATGACAATTTGGACAATTACTTTAAAAAGTCATGTATGACACCAAAGTAAATTAATCGTCAGTCATCGATTTACTATTTTCAGCGTTTGTCACGATGATTCACTATGATTTGCGCCACCACCACATATACACATGTGGCCAAAAAAAAGGTGTAAATTCCCAAATAAATAATGTAACATTATTAATCTAAAAAAGGCGAATACCGCTGATAAAAATTCGTCTCAGAAAAATTGTGTGGTTTGTTTCTTTTAAATGCGTATTTATCTTGTACAAAATAACAGGTGTGTGAATTTTAATCTTGTTAAAATTAAAAGTTATTTGATTTATTGTTAAAAAATTGAGAAAGTAAGTGAAATAGGATTAATTGAAGATAAATTAAATATTTTATCAGACATAATTTATTTTTAAGATAAAGAAGATTTAAAACAAAAAAATAACGTTGAAACACGAGGTAGACATAAAAATACTTCACTAACTACAGACAAACGCATTGTTATCTCTAGGCGATTGCTAGATAAATTGGGAAATATAGCGTCATTGCTAGGGATTCCAAATTGATTACGATCGTAATCGCGATTATCGCACCATATAATCATAATCACACTGTTAATCGTGCGATTAAATTTCAAATATTTCATCCACTCTGTTTCTGTAAAAGGCAATTTAAAATACCTGCACAAAGCATATTTTGAATAAATTAAAGCATGTTTCATTAAAAATGCTCCTAGTTTTTTACAGACTTTAATGTAAGTTTTATAATGCTTCTTTAAAGTAAAAAATGCATTGGAATTCTGTAATATCAACGATAGAAAGAATAATCCTTTTAAAAGAATGCGTAAGTGATAATTTGAAAAAATTGTCATCAATGAATTTATTTGAAAATATAAATTTTAAATTTCTATTTCAACTTTGTAATATTCTATAGCGCTGTTAAACTTAGAGTTAAAGCTCTTTGCAGATCATATGTAAGTACGATACAAGCTGAAGAGGTTCTTTCATTTTTGTGTCAAAAATTGGAACAACAAAATACTGATATTGCAAAAAAAAAGTTTTATGAGCTATTAAGAACATAATTAATAAGAGAGCCAACAAAAGCTTATAAACTAAGCAACATACATACATTTGTATATATTGTAAGCTCGACAATACCACTGAAAAAAGATTTGATCAATTCTTCTAGACATTTACTTAAACGCTTATATTGATTTGAAAATTCAGAGAATGATAATGTTTGTATCTAAGCATCTGAAGAGGATAAAATTGACAATATAAAATCTGAGAAATTGATAGAGCTGAAACTCTTACAATAGATTTTGATATGTTACGCCAATAATTTTTCTTATATAGCAAAACAAATATTAAATAAAATATTAAACATACCTTTGCTACATAAAGCTATATTAATATATATTTTTGGACTAGGATTTATGAAACGAATATTACTTTTGTTTTGTTAGTTAAAGAATTTTAAATTTTAGTTTTGTTTTAAATAAACTACGACTTATCCATAATCGCGATTAACGGACTTTTTTAAATCGCAATCGTGATTATGAAAAATTACCATAAAATGCAAAGCCTAGCATTTGGAAACAGTGCGAAGAAGATTGTAGAAGGCAAGACAACTAGGTAGAGTAGCTGGCAAAGTCAATCTGCCTAAAACAAATAATTTAAGGAATAGGAAATCAATTTATTTGGGAACAACGCAAAAAGAAATGTTCGTCTGCCAAAAGGTAAAGATACAAAAAAATGTTAAATTGGAGGAGGCAACATCATGGTATGTGGTTGCTTTTTCTGGTATGGATTAGCTCCATTTCATCAAATAGAGCAAACAATGGACAAATTTGTATACAAAGATTTATTAGAGAAAGTCATGATACCCTTTGCAGAAGAAAATATGGCTCTGATATGTATATTTCAACAGGGTAACGATCCAAAGTACTCATCATAGTTGGTGAGTTCATGGTTTCAATATATAAACGTTATTGTATGGCCAAGTCAGACCAGCCGACTTGAATCCAATTTAGGACCTCTGGGGAGAATAAAGGAGAAGAGTGTCCAAGCTTCCTTAAAGTAATAAGGACCAATTATGGGAAAATATACAAAATGTGTGGTACAATATACCGGTAGAGACTTGACCTAATTTAATTTCTTCTATGCCTCGAAGAATAGAAGCTGTCCTCAAAAACAATAGCAATTATATGGGATATTAATAATTTATTTACTTTTATTTACATAATATAATTTTTAAGTTCAAAATTTTAATTAAATTTCAATGACGTTTTCTTTTCTGAAAAAAAGTACACTTCTTTTCTTTTGTTCTTTTCAATAAATCGTCGTCAAAAAATAAGAAATATCAAAGATTTTCAAAGGCAACATTTTTAGAGATAATCACAGTACCCTTTCTTTTAACTATATTTTTCAAAAACTGAACACAAAAAAGAAAAGACAACAAAGTCCAACAATTTTTTTTCAGAAAAAAAAAAAACGCCATAAGTGGTTTTGTAGATAATTATTTTTTGTCCACATCAAAAGCTGTACTTTTCTTGAATTCACACTATTTTACAATTATTTTCTCTTCTTTTCAGTTTTTAATGGACAAAAACATGTAGTATAAATTAAACTCATATATAAAAAATGTTTGCTATTTAGTTCACATCTATTTTTTGGGCCATATGAACACCTATATTCAAAGTAATATATCGTTGGCTCAGTCAGCAAACCTGGTAAGTCCACTTTATACGAAAATTGAGATTTGAATGTATTATGCTACAATAACTCAAAATACATTATTTACAAAGGAAAAAATTCAGCTGAGTTTTTTTTATCTTTTTTTTATTTTGTTGTTGTTATGCAATGGTAAGCAAGTAAAAAATAAAAAAATAAAATATAATATTGAAAAATGATTGCTAACTCCAATAGAATATTACAACATACATTTCGTTTCAATCAATTTCTTTTATTGTTCTGTACTGTAAAACACTTTGTATTTGATTTAATGAAGTTAATCTAGAATTTATGAAATGCTAAAAATGTTTTGTATAAAATTTTAATTTTTGTATAAAATTTCAAATAAGATTTACATCATTGAGATAATTTTTGCACCACGTAAAGCTTTTTCAATATCACGGATTCTGTAGCCAAAAATAATAATAAATATAATATTAAATAAATAGAAAAATAATAATAAATAATTTTAATTGTGATGATTATGGGATTGAATAGGACGACGTAGATAAATGACTTGTTCCATATGGATTTAATAATGACTTCCTACGAGTTACCGAATAGAACAAAAGAACGGTAGAAGAGAGTTTGTATGGAAAATTCTGCTTGGTTTGGGTCAAAATGAAAGACTTTTCGATCCATAGGGGAGAATTTAATTATGTGCCCTACCATCGGCAATAGTGCTTTCCCTTCCCCTCAGCATTCCTTTCCAATCCTTTGGGTGCGCCCCACTTGGAGGGGTTGCAGTTGGATTATTCAGTGGTGAAGGTATAACACTGGCTGCTGAGTTAATTTATATATTTATTTTTTCTTTTATTTGGTTCAATTTACGTAATGGCAGGACGTTTTCGGATTGATTTCTGCAATGTGCGTGGGCTGCGGGCGAACATTTTCTCCGTGTATGCGCACATTTGTCTCCATAGGCCGGATGTTTTCGCCTTATGTGAGACCCAGGTTTCTGAAAATGCTGATCCACAGGATTTTCATATCCCTGGGTATCACCTTCTGTCCCTTTTTAATTTTCATAGGGGTCTTGCTATGTACATTCGCAATGAAGTTGTGTACCAACGCCAGCAACATCTTGGCATGTATGATGCGGAATTTAACTGTCTATGGGTTAAGTTCAGAATCAGGGCACATCTTTTGCACTTCGGGTTTTTGTATAGAAGCCCAAACGAGGGAAGAGAGGTTACCATATCTGGCTTCGACTCTCTTTCCGACTCAATATCGAATATCCTTTCGACTTATCCGAACAGTGAAATTGTTGTTGCTGGTGATTTCAATGTTCATAATTCGTCTTGGTTACGCCATTCAGGCCGTACCACTCCGGAAGGCCAATACGTTGAGTTATTTGCCGCGCACAATCGCCTTGCGCAATTAGTGAATGAACCTACACATATATCGTGTGTAGATGGGCACCAGAACAATACCCTCGACCTTTTCCTCACTACACAACCTGAAAAGTATGTAGTTGAGGTTTTTGCACCTCTCGGAAATTCAGATCATTGCACAGTTTCTGCCAAATTCTCGTCCACCGCTCTTCGCGAGGTCCCACCCATGGCTACGGAACGCTCTATTTTTAACTACTAGGATGCTTGTTGGGCTGCGCTGAACGATTTTTTTGGGCATTTTAATTGGAAACTTTGTTTCCTTGACTCAAACGTCGATGCCATGGCAGAAATGTTGGTGAATATAATAAGGCTAGGGATGGATATTTTCATCCCATCCAAAAAGCTTTCGATTAAACCCAGAAACAAATCTTGGTTTAATCTGACGTGTAAATTGGCAGTCAGATCCAGAGAGGGCGTTTAGGAATTGGCGCAATAACAAATGTGCACATACTGATTTGCTTCGCAAACAGGCGAGATCTTCATGTGCCGCAGTACTTAGACGCGAAAAGGCTTTATACGAGTAGCGCCTTCGTGTTAAAGATCTTAATTTTCCGCGGGGAAGTAAAAAGTTTTGGTCATTCGGTAAAAGTCTGAGGAACAACGCTAGATCGGCTCCTGCTCTTATAAAGAATGACCACACATTCACGAACCCGGTTGAAAAGGCAAACCTTTTGGCCGAAATGTTTGCAAGTAATTCTCACTTGCCGGAGAGCGTTCAACCACTGCCCGAACTTGAAAGAGTATCAGTAACTATGCCTAGTATATTCTTTCGAGCTCGTGCTGTAAAAAGGGTTCTTGCAAATCTCAACGTTAACAAGTCTTCTGGGCCGGATGGCATACCAGCACTGGTCCTGAAGCAGTGCTTTTCGACGCTTGCGCGTCCATTAACTCACCTTTTCAGTGCGTCATATCGCGTCGGTATTTTTCCATCTTGCTGGAAGGTTGCTAATGTAACGCCAATCCCCAAAAAGGGCGAGGCTAGTAACCCTGAGAACTACCGTCCAATAGCAGTTTGTTCCACACTCTCCAAGGTTATGGAGAGTATGATTAATTACCACCTTGTGGGATATCTGGAGTCCAACGATTTACTTAGCGATAGTCAGTATGGTTTCCGAAAGGGCCGTTCTACTGGTGACCTGCTGACGTTGCTCGCGGAGAAGTGGAACAAGTCCATTCATGGTTTTGGCGAGAGTAAGGTTGAGTTTGGCACGAGGCTTTCATTTCGAAACTTAATGCTTTTGGTGTCGGTAGTCACTTTTCTCGATTTATATTGAGCTTTCTCAGAGATCGCTCTATAAGAGTGGTTATAGATGGGGTCTCATCCGACGAGTTCAGGGTAAACTCAGGGGTACCGCAAGGCTCTGTTCTTTCTCCTACTCTTTTTCTAATATTTCTTAACGACTTTCTTCTTCTCACTTCTAATCTTATCTACTCTTTTGCGGATGACAGCAACATTTGTCACTCATATTCTTTTGATCGTAAACCGAGCCTTTTGGAGGTTGGGGTAAGAAGGATGAATATGAACGTCACACTTACAAGTGACCTGGTGAAGGTCTCCGAATGGGGTCGTGCGAATAGAGTCGATTTTAATGCACGTAAGACTCAATGTTGTTTTTTAACACACAGGTGTGGTGGTGTGCTGTCATCTGTGTCAATGCGTAATGTGGATATTGAGGAATCAGATGCTCTTGATGTTCTGGGCATGAGAATTCACTGTGACGTTCATTGGAATGATCACATATTTCAAGTGTCGAAAGAAGCATTGAAGTGTCTTGGTTTTTTGAGACGGTGCAAGAAATACTTCACTCCATCTGATCTCCTTAATATTTACAAGACCTATATCCGTCCCAAAATGGAATACAACTCTCATGTATGGGCCGGTGCTTCAAAGTCTATTTTGGAGCTTCTCGACCGCGTACAGGAGAGGGCGAAGATGCTCATCAATGACGGTAGGGTAGCCAACTCTATCGATTCATTGGAGCACCGTCACAATGTGGCGTGAGTTTCATTGTTATCGGTACTATAACGGAATGTGTTCTAACAAAATTAAGGAATTAATTCCCAAAAATCATATATTTTTACGTAGTACTCGTATTTCTCGTAGAGCGCATCCCTTTGTAGTTAATTGTCCAGTAAATCGCACAACGCATTATAGGGAGAATTCGTTCTTTGGTCGCACTGTTCGGTTGTGGAATAATCTTCCAGCGAAAGTATTTCCTGCCACCTACGACATGAGTAAATTTAAATCTAACTCCATAAACACTACTCCCTCTGTCCTCCTTCCAATAACCTATTTTCCTAGTACCAGCACAATGCACTGCATGAGTAGGGGCCATCCCCTGGGTGCTGGTCTTATATAAAAAAAAAGAAATATAAAATGAAATGATAAAAGAAGTACGAACAATGAAAGGAAATTACAGATTATGATAGAAAAAATATTTATAGAGTTTGGGTAATTAACTAAATTGAAAAGAAACTTTATGTTAATACTCTAATTAAATTGCTCCAATGTAAGATCTCGAAATAGAAAGTCGGACGAGGTATCTAAATAAAGTCAAACCTTAAAATATCATCTAAGTGCAGGACATACAAATACGCCAGTCTGCCACACATTCTTCACAAATACTTTGAATATTGAAAATTTTTCGAATTTTCTACCTTGTATGAAGTCTCATTACTATCGCGTTGATACTAACGAAAAAATATTTCCTGGCAGAGTGGAGCTCGAAAAAGAAACTTTACGATTTTTATGTTACTGACTGTTGTGCTAAAGAGAACATTTGACCGCTTTTTACTTCGGTTTTTTATCAAACGTTTGATGCCAAAAATCTAGCCTTGCTTTCACCAATAAAAGACCAATTAGAAATATGTAATATGTATAAGAGGCCAGAAAAGAAAAAAACAAAGATCGCGATGAAGGAACCTATGTTTTCATAGTCTATCTTCAAGCTGTATTGATGGCTTTAAAATCTCAAGTTCGCATACACTACCACACAATTTAGTTTTTTTCAACGTTACGGACCAAAAAGCTTACTGCTTTTTATGGAATGAAGTAGAAGGTAGATTAGATGCTGAGGAATTTGCCAGTATTCAGACTTATTTTATTGAACAAAAAAAAAAAAAAAAATTCTCGAAATAGATCACACACAAATGGAAGCAGACAGTGTTTACTCCATCATTGAACGAGCTATGAAAAATAGAAATACTGATGTTATTAGGAAAGAAGAAAAATAACGGTTAGAAAATATGAAGACTTACAACTTTTAAAATTTAGTTTACTCGAAGACTAACATAAATTTTATAGTGAGCTACCTCACCAGTGATTTCATTTAATTTTAGTTTTAAAAGTAGCAATAATATTGTTTTTGTTATTAAAACAAATGAAAAACAGAATGCATAAATATTTCTAAAATAATAAAAATATAATTAAAAAATATTGAAGGAAAATCTGCTAATTCACTAAAATTGAGACTATTAGTGAGCAAATATCCTAAGTCCTTAAAAAGCTCATAAGTCTGCAAATGTTCAATTTTGTTATTCTACGATTATTAGTGTTGAAAGAGCAAGGACTAAAGAATCAAACAAGCTTTACAGATTTAAAAGAAGTAATCCCAAAATAATGTCACACAGTTTTTTGTCTTTCCTGAAAAATCGAAAAAAAGAACTCAGCATATTTGCTGACTAAACCAACGATATGTAGCCTCACTCCTATTTCGAACTATCTCTATCAACTAAGCTGTGGAATCAAGTAACAAAGAGTAATAATGACACTGCACAACAATAATGCAACTTTTATCTAATGATTGACTTTTATCACGTGTTGTTTACTAATTTGACTTCGCTGATTTCAAAAATACCCTCAGTCTTCTTGTAACAGCCCTTTTTTATGAGATATAGCTTTCACGACAAAATCGATGTGTCAGTGTTAATTTACTTGTAATTCAGTATTGAGGTTTACAAAAATTACTTTGGTCACACACTGGAAATGAAAGACAATCCTAGGATTCCGCAAAAGTTATGCTAAAATGCATTAAGCTTGTACGTTTGTGGAGAAATAAGGAAAGGGATAGCTTTAGGTATGAAACCGCTGTGATCTGGAGTGAACCCTTAAGCCACCTCGACGACTGTTATTTTTTTTTTTGGTGAACATAACTGGCATTAACCGAAAAAATCGAGTCAAATTGGAATATACTTTTTTCGGTAGACACATGAACGTGTCTTGAGTCCTAAAATATCATTTGTACCTCAAGTTGATGCTTCACACGAGGAGCCTATGCATTTTGAGGCGAAAACTGACAGAAGTAGTAGTGACTTTGAATGTGACCTGAAAGCGCTAAATCTATTCAACCAAGATGATTTAAACGACCTTGTAAGAAATTTAAGACCATCAAAGCCTGCTTCAGAAATTTTGGCTTCCAGACTAAGCGAAAGAAACTGAGTAACAAAAGAAACGAAATAAGAAAAGTTTAGAATTTTCTCAACACGTCGAACAACTGATGAATCACTTTTAAATGCTACGATGAATTTCGGGCATCAAGTTACACTTTTTTCACAACCACCTAGACTATCTTCCTGCCAATCTTGATGATCTAACTGAAGAACATGGCGAGCGATTCCACCAGGTCCTCTGTACCATGACTATTGTTAGAGCATTCAGAATAGCTTTCTACCTTCAGATTTAACAACAACTCAAATAAGAGAAAGTTTTTTCATTATAAGAATTACATAAATTACAATTATCTCTAAATTTATAGTGTTTTACTATAAAAACCACCAAAGTCATATTTTTTTAACTAGATCTGATACAGAAATTTCAGTCACGGTATTTAAATCGTCATCAGAAATTTGACTAATATCGTGTAACATAACCCAATCATCAGATATGCTGTTGTACATAACTATGTATTCACCTCAGCCAAGTCATTTTTGGGCTTCAGGCAAATCTTGCTAACAATGAATTAAAAACGACGAATTATTGTTCGTTTGATGTCAGAAAAGAATTTGACGATTTTCCTTAAGCAAATTTAATTGCGAAAATAAAATTACATTTAAAATTATTAAAACAAATTAAATGCATAAAATTCAGTATTAAAATAAATACTCTTTTTCATTAAATTGTTAAAGATAACGCTCATCAACTTATTAATTTCAAGCTGTGACGAGATTCATTAACTTTTAACTATACGACATCCGCAAAAGACATTCAAAAATTTTTGTTATTAGCAGTAACGATTATGCGATTCACTAAGCACATTTTAGCCATAGTCGACAACTCCATTTTGTAATGGCATTTCTGTCGAGTTAAATGTCCAGAAAGTTAAAAGCACAAAGAAGAATAAAAAAAAAAGAATTAATTTTGTGACAGAGAAGTACTTTTCCCAAAAGAACCGCGTCACAGCCAAGCAACAAAATCACCTTTACGATTATGCTTTAAACACATAGATATACAAAAAATAATATTAACTTTATATGGGAGGTACCACACCCACTTGCCCAGTTCTGCACATAAATATTGTCGAGTTAAATGTCCAGAAAGTTAAAAGCACAAAGAAGAATAAAAAAAAAAACGAATTAATTTTGTGACAGAGAAGAACTTTTCCCAAAAGAACCGCGTCACAGCCAAACAACAAAATCACCTTTACGATTATGCTTTAAACACATAGATATACAAAAAATAATATTAACTTTATATGGGAGGTACCACACCCACTTGCCCAGTTCTGCACATAAATATTGTCGAGTTAAATGTCCAGAAAGTTAAAAGCACAAAGAAGAATAAAAAAAAAACGAATTAATTTTGTGACAGAGAAGAACTTTTCCCAAAAGAACCGCGGCACAGCTAAACAACAAAATCACCTTTACGATTATGCTTTAAACACATAGATATACAAAAATTAATATTAACTTTATATGGGAGGTACCACACCCACTTGCTCAGTTCTGCACATAAATATTGGTGCCTATGGTAGTCAAAGTGATGGAGATAAGAACCTTTTTATAAAAATTCTTAATGAGTATTTTTGTAATTCGAATTTATTCGCAGAAAATTAATTCAAATTGTAATTCCATCAGGTAGAATAAACAAAATATAATTATGTTTTCTTTCTCTTTATTTTTAAAAGGAATTTTTCAACTAAGTCTATTGGGAAATAGAATGCTCAATAATAGCCCTCCAATTCCTCCACCTGCAAGTTTACCAAATAGTAACATACAACTTGCGCATTTCTTTGTTGGTGATACTTAATTCCCTTTATGGACAAATTTAATATGCCCATACCTTGGTGTTGTTGCCAAGAGAAAAAAGTGTTTAACAAGAGTTTGTCAAGAGAACGGCGTACAATTGAAAATGCGTTGGCTATATTGGCGTGTCGCTGGCGAGTTTTGCTAACGACTTCACACTTGTTTCCAGAAAATGCGGAAAAAATTGCATTGTCGTATGTTACTTTGCACAATTTTATAATACATAAGCTGGTTTTACATTATCCCACTGAGTATAACGACATGTGAAAAACTGAAATAAAATGAAAAAAATATAATAGTGTAAAAACAATATGTAATGAAATGTCAAAAAATACGGATATAAATTTAACAGTCGTATGGCTCTCATCATTTTTAATAATTTTTCTTCTGATCTGTTTAGATCAGAGTTTTATTTTTACAGAACTACAGAGAGAATATCAGGAATAGAAAACTGAAATTAATTTAACACAATTTTATTGTAACTCTTTGACGTAATTGTAAAATAATAAAAATAAGCTTGTATTTTCAAGTATTTACTTTCAATTATAAATATACATATTATGATACACGTATTTATTGTAAACATTTACATATAAACAACGGTGCACAGTGTGATAAATTTATAAAACGAAAGGACGATCGTATCAACTTTTTCATCTCTGCAAATAGCTGTTGAATTATTTGCTGCAATCAATAAGTTGCTTTTTGTTGGATTGAATTTAAAACACAATTTTTTGTTTTTCGCCATTTTCATCGACATTTTGCATTTAAATTTTAATCACTCTTAAAGGTATAAAATATTTTTTTATTCTGAACAGCTGTTTTCATACTACAATTTTTTTTTTTTATTCGATGTTTGATTGTGTAAGAGCAAAATGTAATGAAAAAATGTTCAATTTGATATTTTTCTAATTTATTTTTTTATTTTAAATAAAAAAACCAAATTTTTTCATTTTATAATAATTATTTTTTATTTAATAAAAAAAGAGATCATTGAATCTTAGTAAAGGTGGGCTTACACGATAATATAAGTCGTACGACATGTCAAGTTTTTGTGTAGAAGAGACCGAATAGTATGGTGTAAACACAATATGTAATGAGAGCGTGAGACATGGAGAGAAAATGCGTATGTAAATTTGGCAGTCGTACGGCTCGCTCTGTTTTTTAACATTTTTTAAAAACCATCACACTTCATTATATCAGGGATTTATTTTTACTTAAATAAATAAAAAAAAACAAAGAAAAAAGCAATTTTGTTTCGCTTGCACTATTAGTGTCATGAGGTCATTCCGCTGTTGAAAATTTTCAGATAGTTGGCCTGGGATTGAACCGAGAACCTTTTTGATTGGTACGTGGATTTCTTACCCACCAGACCACAACAGAATAAGGATTTCAAGCTTAAAAATAGTTAAAAAGTATTCCCTTACCCTTTAAGTTTTGATTTCTGAATTTCAGTAATGGTTTACGTTTTTAAATCTGCATTTTCAGTAAGGTAGTGTTGCAGTTACAACAACAAAGTTTTTTACAAAATACATACTTACATACAAAAGTGAGCAAAAGTCTAAGAAGTTGACAGAAATAATATTTGTATAAAACTAAGACAATAATTATTAACTTCTTATTTGTCTTTAACAGTACCGAGTATGTAAAAATAGCTAACATTTATCAAACGTTTAATAAAATGGATTAAAAACACCTTAATATTAAAAAGAATTATATGTATATAAATAAACTAAAAACAAAAATTTTAAATCTAGTGGTTTTCTAAAAAATTACGCTCTTTTCTCTCGATTTTATTCTTTTAAAATTTAGTTGTCAAGGCTGGGCAACAATAGATCTGTTTCTTTACTTTTTGGTAAAATTCAGCAAAATGAGAGTAAACAACAATTTCTCTCAATATGAGAAGCACACAAAAGTACGTGAACACAAAAGCCACAAATTTTACCATAAAATAAACGTAAATTTGTTGACAATTAAGTGGGTATAAAAACTGGCGCAAAATACGTTTATTCTCTGTTTGCATTATTTCGCTTAACTAAAATGAAGAAAATAAGACAAATTTGGTTTATGAATATTATTTAAAGGCTTTAAGAACTCCTTTGTGAACACAACTTGCAAATGTACACAAAACACAAACATAAATTTGACTTATTTGACTTATGACAAAACAACAGTTTTTTTTAATAAACTATGAACCAGAATCAAATTATAGCTGTTCGCACAACAAGTTTTTAAACCCCTTTTAATTCAACTTTTATTTTTTTTTTTAATTTTGTAAAAAAATTGCTTTTTACTTTATAATTGCTTATTTGTTAAACAGCTGACTGTTGTTTATCTGCAAAAACTATACCGAAGAAAAAGTACGGGATGTACGGGATCCCGCGAGATCCCAATGTAGAGTAAAGAAACAGACCTAATATTACATCTCATTTTCTTATGAATAACAAATACAACATATAATTGTCTTCAGTGACATAAACAAAATAGAAGTTTAAAAAATTAATATATTCATACATATATGTATATATACAAGAATATAAAAAATAATAGTTTAGAATTTACACACTTTTAGAAATTTGTTTACTTTTCCTCCTTCTTTCTTTAAGTATGATTTAAAAAATGTGTGTTAAGTTTTGAGAATATTTTAATAAGGCAAAACCCATTAAAAAATGAAAAACCAAAAAAAGACTTCTTGCTAATGAAAAATATATTTGTATGTATGTATAAAAAAGTAATAATAATAAGTTAACTAAAACAAGAGGAAAAGTAATAATCAATATGATAATGGTATTGTGGTAATATGGAATAATAGCTTAAGTCGAATTAGGTCAAATTATCAATTTCTGAATACCTCAAAATTTAATTTGTTGACTTAAGCTATTCTTCCATATCGACACAGAATAACCTAAATATAAACATTTTCATTTCTAAAAGCTTTGCGTAGACGATATAGTTATTGCATAGTGCCTGCTTGAAAATCATCTTTAGCTTATGTAGACAGGTTCTTCATTAACTGGAGATTTGTCTTCGCAAACGTTTTAATCTACGGTTTCTTCAAACGATGGTAACAAATTTTTCTTCATATTTTCAATAGTTTCGCCAAACTGTTGGTAGAGACTTTCTAAAGTTATTTATTTTATTTTTTTTGGAGAACTGGAGTTGTTGTTAGCAATTCTACAAAAACATTTTCACTGAAGGAATTTTCCAAGATGTGTGTATCTGAGTCTTCAACATTATCTCGAGTGCTGCAAAAACAAAATTACCATATTAAGTATAGCAAAAATTTCAAAAATGATAATAAGTATCGGCGTGGAGTGAGAGACCCTTTCAAAAACAGCATTGACTGGAAAAATATTCATTCCTTCAAATAGTTCATGCCACTGCCTGACGGAGCTTTCAGTCTTTTTAATTCCTTACAGAACCGCTTCCGAGTAAGTTTCTATCGTTGCTTGCATTCTGTAGCTTTTAGGTCGCACCAAAAATGATAATTAATAAAACAATACATAAAAAAGTACAAACATGTTAATTAGCACTCTTGTTGCAAACTTCTTTTTCAATCCATGATTTTTCTTTTACGTATTTATTATAATAAAAGGCGTCCAACATTTTAAAAAGCACTTTCGTTTTCCAACGCTTTCTATTAATTTACAAACAAACGATTTCCCGTTTGCGCCTGCCATTTTTAATATTATTTTAAAGTGTTTTTATAAACTTTATTTTAATGAATAGAAACATTCTACAATAATGCTTTAAACAGCTCTTTCCGTACAGAATGTGCGTTCAGTTTCTCACTTTAAATTAGCAAATGACATTTAATGAAACTTGACGAAAAGTTTCAGAAGTGCAATAAAATTTGTCACATATGTCTTATATGAGTTCGCACCGTCGCTTAAGCTTACCTATGCATATTATGGTTGGGACTTAAGTTTGCTACAGCAGCAAAAGTGGTCATGTAACCGTGTAGCTGTGTTGCTGTCAAAATAATCGTTTTCATATGAATGTGTCTATTCAATTTTAAGTAAAATATAGTCGGTAGCCTGCCGTCGTCTTTGTATTTACAAAATTAATTTTACGATTTCTCAATTGAATACACAACATGAACATTTTGTCGTTTGCTTACGACTACAGCTGACATTGGCTGTAGTGAATATCGTAAATAAGAGTTAACAAAATCGACAACTCTGTTGTTTTCCATTAAAAACAACGGGATTTTAAAAATTTTACAGACTTTCATAGAAAAGCGTACTTTTTCGGTCTAATGATTTAGTACCATTAGAAAATTTACTGAAAATTTATTGAAAATTTACTAAAGCAAAATTGTATATTCAGTGACTCAAAGCTATAATGGAACAACTTGTATTTTTAATGTTGTTCCTTAATATCAAATTAATTAAAAGAATGGTAGCTGTTTCTAAAAATCAATATACATAGTATAGATATTTAATCAACAAAAAACTTTATATAAATTTGAAACAACAACAAAAATAAATAAGTGAAATAAAAATACACCGATTTTAGTGTTCAAGTAATAACGAGAATGAGTTCTTATATGACGAACATAGGACAACTTATCTATACTATATTTATTTTAGAAGGCCCGATTTTTGGCTCACTTATCGCACAAATGCGAATTCTGAATTAAATCAAACTTTACATAATCCGTATGGGTCCCAATGTTTACATAGTTGAAAATGGTCGACGGGTTTAATTTACGATGCCCGCTGCTCGCTGTCGTCTATGTGTTTAATGATTACCAACTACTAAGCTATCCTCTTCTAATAATATAAAAAACCTACGAAAGCTTTCGAGGGCTCTAACTCGAAAAACTGACTAAAGCAAGACGGACAAACCTTCGAAAGAACATACATTTTTTAGTCTTCCATCACTCTATACCATAAATTAATTTAAAATTACAAATTATATTTTAATAAACTAACGAAGTTTTTAAATACAATGTGTTGAATGATACGAACAACCAACACTTATTAAATCTGAATTATGTTCTTTTTTAACTACACAAATACTTCAGTGGGTGTTTCAAAGCAAATACAAAAATACAGACTGAAAAAAAAGATAATAAACAGTACAAAAACCGTATGGTTTGCAATCGAAATTCAAAGAGCTAGCTAAGTGGTACAAATTACTGTGTGAACATAGCACAAAAAGGTTGTTCTTTTGCATAGAAAAATAATAGTCATCTCAACTAAAATATGTTTTTAAGTTTATGGGAAAAGCAAAAAATAAACGTTTTGTAATAAATTTGATTCGTTTGTCAAATACACATTGTTAACAAATTGTCAAAAATTTCTCATAAACGCAAAAAAGCAATTGACTATATTTTTCTGTTATGAACATTATATTTTAACTAATTTCACTACGTGTTTTCAAAATTTTGCATTCATTGTGTGTGTCCAAAGTACGTCTTTGGACATTAAATATAAATAAACATGATCCTTGCCTTCCAAGCTACAATACGGTACTTGTTGGAATATCCCAAAGTTGACTGTCGGAAAATTCAAGATTTTATAAACCGTTTTCGTAAAGCATTCATCTCTCACCTTACAACCTTCACCAGTGCAACATACACTACAACTTACAACTTAAAATTTAAATTAAAGGAATAAATTAAAAATGATTATCTACACTACACTAAACAAAATTATTGAACCAATCCTACTTAAATCTAATTAAATTTTAAATTTAAATGAATATAAATAGTCATTACGAATGACTATTTAGCAATATCTAATGTTTAAATAATCTCTAACGGAAAAATAGCAATAGAGTGAGCAGCTAAGATATATGTATGTTCTATAGTCGGCAAATGTCCGGAGCTAGAGTAGGATGTAAAACCACATCTATACAAATATTTAGGTTATTTTTTCATATTTCCCTCAAAAATCTAATACAAACTTCTTACCGATATTACAATTAGCAATGCTGGTTAAATGACCGCTTAAATAACCAGTTATGTTCTTACAGGGCTTAGTCTTCAATGAGCAGCTTTACCGGTTAGTTTTTTTCAAATAATGGCACACAAAGTCGCACAAAAAGTTGCATTTTAGAAAAAGTTTTTTTATTTAAATAAAAAGTTAAACAGAGAAAAACAAAACTAATTCAATAGTTTAATAAAAAAAAATAATTTATTACTAATGTTTAAATTTAATTTTTTATAATATAAATTTATAGCAATATGTATAAGATGTATTTGTAAATAAGAAAGAATACATGTATATAATATATGTATATATGTACGTGTATGTATTTAATATTTTATAAAAAAATTTTTTTTGACCTGTGTAATACAAAAATATAATCCGTTTTTTTTTTTTAAATAATTAATTCTTTTTTCATTAAGTAATAGCAAAATTTCGGAAGTAAACATTGCTAATAATGATCTCTTGTAATTATTTGCATTTTATTTTAAATTTATATTTTTGAAACTTGCTGTTTGTATTTTTCTATCAGTTCACTACTTGGAACTCAATTTTCTATTTCCTTATCTAATAAATTTAATGAAGATAACATGAATGTACAAGTTTATACTTTTAATCTATTTTGTTAATTTATTTTTTACAAGGCCTAATTTAGAAACAACTCGTTCAGCGCACTCACTGCTATGAGTTAACACATGCACGGCCAGGTTGTATAAGTTTAAGTACAACGGTTCATTTAACGAATTTTTAATATTACCTATTGTGTGCCAAAAGTGTTCACAATTATTAAATTTAAAATTCTATTCATATTGTTTCTTCTTCTGCTTTACTCTCTAATAATTTAAAATCGCTAATAGCCTCTAGATCACTTATAATATAATTAAATTCTGAAATGGGATCTATGTAGGTAATATCTTCATTGCTTGCAAAAGAGCTCGGTTGAAAAAAACTCAAGACTTTAAGCCTTTTATAATTGATTTGTAATAATGTTTCGTCACATTTTCTAGTATAACTTTAAAATATTTGCTTATATTGCTATACACTCTACATCCGATACATTTAAAAAAAAATTTTTTTTCAGCTTCATGGCCTATGTATGTATATATTTTTAATATTTTTTTATATTAGAAGTATCTTTATAATTTGTATTCTCAGTCTTTGTTATTTTAATGTATTCTATTTTGAAAAACTTGCACTAAAAATTCTTTTGTGAAACTCAGTAAAAATATAATTTGTGATGTTTCAATCTGAAAACATTTATTTAGTTTGTTCGTTAGGATAAGACACAAATTTTATATAAACCAGACTTTCAAATGTTTTTTCTAAAGTTGATAAGGTTTCCTTCAAAATGATAAGGTCATCTTAGTATTTGCTCAATTCATCCAAACTATAAATTCATCCAAACTATAAAATGTTACTTTATTAGAAAAAATTCTACGTTCAAATAAGTCAATAATAAGCCGGTTTTGCTCTTAGAGATATACCGTTATATTATGTTTATTTACATTTTTGTAAATAGGTGCAAAATTCAATGCGTCAAAATGATAAGGTCTGTGACTAATAAGCAATTAATCTAATCAGAAGGTATCACAATTGTTATTTTTTTTTCTTTGTAATAATTTATAATTTATATAATTTCTGTGCGGTATGGGTCGCGGGAAACCTATGGAGTATAGTACATAGTATATTCGAGTAAATCAAAAATGATTGAGTTTATTAAATAATGTAAAAAACCGAAATTCCTCAATAATATTAGCTTTAAGAAAAGCTAAAACTTTTTTTTAATTTGCGCAGTCGTTTTAGAAATATGGAATAAGTCTTTTTTTGACCAAAGAACATCTAGGTACGTAAGTACCTTCGAATGAGTGATATTTTTTTAGTGGTTTAGATATATCACTCATATGTACGTGCTTACTTTTGCCAAAAAAAATTTTATATTTTTAAACCGACTGCATATAAAAACGCAACTTTCTGTGATTATTACACACTGCTTGAATCTTTCTTGAGTAATAGCAAATATGGTCAAATTCTAACTTCAGATGTAGTAATTACAATAAAAAAATTGAAAGTAAAAAACTTAAATGTTAAAAGCTGCAAAATCTGCACAATTTACAGAAAAACTTATCTTTTAAGCAAAACACTGCAAAATACAGGTAAATCTGCACATTTGACAACGCTGCTCTTAATTGATATCTGATTTCTCGCAAAACGTGGCGATTTTAAAAGTTATTTGGCGACCTAATTTTCGGTTTGTATTTTAATATCACGATTATAGATGGCAACCGAACTTCAGTTATATTTTCGGCAATGAGTAATTTGTAGTTGCCTATATGGATCTGATTTTTAGGTTCCAGTTTACTTATGTAATTAAATTTTCGGCAACTGGCAACGAAATAGGTTCATAAGTGGTACGAAAACTTTAAACTTGAAAAATATAAAAAAATGAAAGTGTTTGCTTAAAAAATTCACTCAAGGCTATGAAATAGAAATGAAATAGAACATATACTCCTTTTCTTCTTAAATCAAAAAATCGGATAGTATTCAGCTAAATTATTAGTTTATAAGTACACGAAGGTACGGAAAACAGACTTTCAACCATAAAAATTAATTTTTTAGTTTTATAGCTTTCGGTAAACTATACTCTATATTACAGTAAACATTGTACACCTTCTGTTTTTGCTAAAATTTGTATGGCGCATTATTTCAATTTTTGGCGAAATTTAACCAATCGAAACAAATAATTTTTTAATTATTTTCAAAAATTTTTTTTTATTATTTTAAAAAATATAAATTTTGTTTTCAAAATGTAAAAAAAAATGATTTAGCGATTTGGCGAATTCTTAAATTGAATTAAAAAAGATCTGACAACCGTGCACACGGGCATAAATCATAAATTGGATATAAAAAACCAGTGTTGCCGTTGAAAAATTCGAAAAAGTGTCATAAAAAAGGTATTTAAAGTAAAATAGGGTCAAGTTTTTTGTACAAAAATAAAATTTATTACAATTAAAAAAACGAATTTTAACAATTAATTAAATACATTAAACTAAAATGAAAGTAATTATACATACTTAAATTATAAGTCAATGTTAAAACTAAAAGACAATTCACAGATATATTCAAATATTAGTCATATTATAAAAAAGAAAGAAGTTACTTTTACAAAAACTCTTGATAATATTTACCACTTTATAGAAACTCTTTCTCTATATTTTGTAATTACTTGAAGTTCATTTTTACAGCCACGATTCGAGCAAATTGAGAGAGGAAAGAATGGATTCACAAGTTTATATTTTAAGTTTGTTTGTAAGTTTATTTTTAATCAGTGATAGTTTTGAAAAATTCTTTTAACGGAACCACTACTAGGAGGCAAAGTATAAATATATGTATGTAACGAACTCATATAAATTTGAATATACAGTCGCACAGGAAAGTATACATATCCCCTCGAAAACTGGACTTTACATAGAACTATAAGGTTTAAACTTTCAAACACGATATGACATTTATTAATTAATTTAAATTAAAACAAAAGGCAAAACAACAAGAAAATCACAATCAACGACACAACAACAATAACGTGGAATCTGCATTAAAATTGTTTATAAATAAATTTTTAATGCTTAATTTTTTAAATAAATTTTGAATAATAAAATAAAGAAAAAAAAGCGAAAAGAGAATAACAAAAAAAAGGAAGAAACGGTATAATAACAATTTGGATACAAAAAAAGGCAAAAATATAGCAAAGGGAAACGGGAGACAACGTTGAAACCTGAAAAAAAGAAGAAGAAAAAAGAACAAATAATAAGATCCATCTCAGGAAGAGGGAAGTGCCAGAAAAGCAACAAAGAATACTGGAGGAAAGCGTAAATTTAATCTGCAGATCTCAAGTGAAGCTCGTAAAGTATGTAAGTACTGGAAATTTGTATTAAATCACCCACACATACTCATATACCCATAATAATATTCACCTTATGTACACATTATATATTTATTATAAACTTATTGACCCATATAGACACCCCATTTTTAATTGAAATATGTATTTTTTTGTACATTAAGCGATTATTTTTTATATGAACCCGACAATATTGTGGTACTTTTATCCCTACCCAATATTATCAACGTGTAATTAACCCCTCATCAATTACGGTTTAATCGGATTTTTTAATTGGATTGTGACTAGTTTGCGTTGACACATTGTGCATAAATGTGACAATCTGGTCGCATGGAATCTCAGTATTCGTAAGATCTTGGAATACTGAGATTAATTCGGAAATTTTTTCAGTTTTTGTATTTTTATTACACGGTACAATATTGCGATATTTTTGCCCTTACCCAATTTCGTGTGTTTATTAAACCATTGCGAGTCGCGGTATATGTAAATATTTTTTGCATTCTCGTCTAATTCGGTATCTGTCGACAAGTGTATATATTTTTGGATGCACATTACAACATTGTGGTACTTTTTTTTCTCTTTCACAATGTTTCTCCTTTTCGATTAATCCATTGCGAAACATCGAAAAATTGTAAACGTATTTCACTTCGGAAGTTCGGTTCTTTTAACTCTCTCTTTTCCATACTATTTCGAAATCGATTATGTATTTGAATCGATTATGGTCATTACCCCTTACTATAGAATAATATCTAGTGCTATGTTTTTAGCCACTATTATTCTTTTTACTAGATATTAATTAGAGCGCTACTTTTAGTCCCTATTTTACTATATGATAATATCTAGTGCTATTTTTTTAGCCTTTTATTATTTTATTTTTTTAGGATATTAAATCTATTTGACCTCAGCTTTTTTTCATTTATTGTCTCGAAACCTAAATTGTATTTTTCAATTGCCAAAATGCCACCTACTACTCGTGAATCGAAAAATAGTGTCAAGGAGCATTACATGTTCGATTCGGAACACTTGCTCTCCTTTTGTGAAAAATTCGAAGCACCCCAGGTAGAAGATCAGACCGAGTCTAGAGTTGAAGCTCAAGGATTTTGATTCGAGATTTGAAAGGATGGACAGTTCATATGAAGCGGTCATGATACTCCCATTTGAAATGCTCACCCCAGAAATGGCTCAGGATGTAAATTATCTGTGCGGGGTCTGCTTGGAAACTTTTTGCCAATCTCACGCGCAAATTCTGAACTTGTTGAAAGTTTTAGTATTAGACAACCCCAATAATTCTAGGCACCAATCCAAACTCTGGTCTTTACCGGTAGTTATGAACAATGGCCATTATTTCGCGGCATGTTTACAGCGGTTTACATTAATTATGCGAAACTGACACCAATAACGAAGCTCTACCACCTTCGCAATAAGACGATAGGTGAAGCAGGTGCTATAGTCAAACGATACCCACTTTCTCACGACAATTTTGATATAGCATGGGATGCTATTAGGAACCGTTACGAAAATAAGAGAGTTTTAGTCGACAATCAGATTAAACTTCTCTTTGATATCCCATCGGTAAAGGATGAAAATAGTGGCTCACTAAGAGGAATCCATTCCTCCGTAAGCGACTCATACACTCAGAACCCTAGGAATAGAAGTCGAAGTTGGGACCCAATACTCATCCGTTTAATTTCCACCAAGCTCCCTGGTCAAATCCTAGCTCTTTGGGAACAATCACTTGCTCCCTCACAAAAATTACTCACATAGTGTGAGATGTCTCAATTCCTTGTGGCAGTATGGCGTATTACAAATATACTGAAATCAAAGGATTTTAATATAACCCAAAGGACTCAGCTCAATATCGCACATGGATCGCGGTCTAATGCCCCACACAGCTCGGTCGAATATACAGGCATACGTATCTCAAGAAAACATACATTCAACGTGTAAGTTGTGCCGTACGCGAGTGTCCAAAATTCAAGGAATTCTCAGTCCAGCAAAGACTCGATTTCGTCTCACAAAATAGGATATGTAATAACTGCTTGGCGTTATCTCACACGAAGGTAAACTGCAAAAGCAGGTATACTTGCCTACAAAAAAGACCGCATTGCACCCTCTTACATATGGGAATAACTTCAGTTAGCTCATTAGAAATGTCCTGATACTCACAACAAGTCAACTCAGAAGAATCAACAGAGGAATATTATTAGACCCATTAGATGAGAGCTTCAGCATCTCGTAACGGGTACACGCAAACTGTTCCACTAGCAGTGAAAGGTCTTGCTACGAACAGCACTGGTCCAGTTGGAATATCGAGGTGAGATGTGCACCGTGAAAGCCTTGATCGACCTCGGATCCTAGCAAATTTTTTTAGCTGAAAAAATTCGTAGTCGCCCATAGTTACCCTACAGAGTCACACTTTGACATCATAGGTATCGGCAGCCAAATGCAGTCTGTAGACAAGAAGTGCGAACTAATTTCAAACTCAAAGAGACATAACCTCAGAGTGCCCATAATCCCATAGTATTGCCAAATACTAAAAATACTTGCCCTCTTCCTCTTTCAAAGTCCCACACTATCCTCAATTACTCAAATTGAATCTCGCAGACCCCACTTTTAATAAATTGGCACAGATAGATCTCATAATTGGCAACGATTACGAACATTTCAACAACATCGATGGAATCAAAAGAATGTTTGTAGTCAATCCTCCGCGTATAACACCATCTTTGGTTGGGTTCTCACGGGCACAATAGAATCAACATCAGTTACCACATCTGATACTTTGAAATTCAACGGCATTTTGAGAAAGTATTGGGAACAGGAGGAAATAACCATAAAACCCAAAATATCAACTGAAGAATTCTGCTAGAAATTATATTCTCAGAGTACCACAGGCAACCTCAGTGGAAGGTACATGGTACGATTACCTTTCAAGACTGAATATCCCGATAAAGTCTTCTTTGGATCCACCTGTTTTATAGGCACAGAAAAATTCTTTATGAATATATAGATCTCTTAATCACACGAAAGAAACCTTATCATGGGAAATTGCCTTTGAGGGTAAATATAGCCCGTTTCACTTCCCACATCGTGCAGTTATTTGCCATAAGCACAAAACGACAGAGGCTAGAATCGTTTTCAATGTATCTAGAAAATCAAAGTCTAATTTATTTCTTAATGATGGTCCCACTTTACAAAATGATTTAATGTCCGTAATACTCAACTGGAAGAAATATAGATATGTTTTCAGTGGCGACATTCAAAAGATGTATCGCCAGATCTACATCCACGCAGCTGATAGACCATTTCAGAGAATACTTTTCCAACCCCAAGTTAACGGCCCCATGAAAATTTTCAAATAAAGGCTGTGAGTCAACTGTGCCCCATATTTGTCAACACCCTAAAGTAGTCGATTTTCTGTGTTTGGAAACGTATGTAGATGACATACTTCCCGACGGTCATACGTTGGAAGAAGCCATATCTGCCTAAGCCCAAACAATTGATGTACTGAAATCAGCTGAGTTCCCCTTGAGGAAGATCACAGGTAATAACCCTTAACTACTTGCTCATACAGAAAAGGATAGCCTGTACGATACAGAGTTTCTACGTTTTCAGGATACGAGTTTAACGCAAACATTCGGTATTAAATGAAATTCACTTACGGACTCTCAGATTCTCTCCAATGTTGCGTAACTTTTTGATTTCGCTGGATGGCTAGCCCCAATAGTCATCAGGGCAAAAATACTCATGCACCAGTATTTTAGAATGGGAAAATAATATTCAGCGAAAACACTCGAAATTTGCAACATTCTCACTCAGGATCTCTCGGAAATTGAAAAAATAAACATAACTCGACGGATGAAATACTCTCCAGAAGGCCATATTCAGATTCATGGGTTTTCAGACGCTTCAAAATCCGCATATTGTGAAACCCTATATATGCGATGTGAAAATACAGGCAAAATTTTCTCACACTTATTGGTGGTCAAAAGCAAAATTGCTCCTATTCAAACAGTATCTCTCTCTAGATTAGAACTTAATATAGCTCTATTATTGGCAAACTTGGTTAATCATGTCATCTCGTCTCTGAAGCTAAAACCTCATGAAATGACTCTCTGGACTGATACCACGATAACTTTAAGTTGGCTCTCAAAACATCTGTCGTCTTGTTAAACATATGTAGCAAACAGAATTGCTAAAATCAATGGCCTTATACCTGATAGAAAATTGCGTCATATCCCAAATCAAGATAACCCAGCAGATCTGGGAACCCGTGATTATAAACCGCACGATCTTGCCCTCTGGTGGCATGGACCCAAATGGCTTCCCAAGCCCGAATCGGAATGGCCAAAAAGCAATCCCACTGATTTATTAAAAAAACCCAGAGAATATTGCGCTTCATGCCCAAATTTCAAAAACAGATATTTTAGATAACTTCTCATCCCATAATAGAGCTCTACGAGTCATTTGTTATATTTTTGGATTTTTCCATACAGAACACACTACATCCGAGGAGCTAACACAGCAAGAGATGAAGTTCGTAAAATCATGTCTTATAATTCTGGCTCAGAAAACATTTTTCCCTGAAGAATACGAAATTCTATTTAATTCGAAAACGCTCTATAATAAAATCCCATTAAAATCTCTAAGCCCATTCATTGATTCTGACTTAATTATGCGTGACAATGGTAGATTAGCTCGGACCTGCCTCCCTTACAATGAACGTTATTCAATAATACTACCAGGAAATTCGATACTCTATTTACACGAAATTCTCTTACACGCGTATTATAATTTGATGTGTAGAAAGGCCCAAACTGAATTTTATATCTCAAAATTGAAACCCCAAACGTGAGCACTGGAGATCTCGTTGTGGTAATGGATGACTTGATTCCCCCACATGACTGGCGTTTAGGAAGAGTCGAGACAACGTTTCCAGGACCGACGGTAATGTTTGAAGAATATCTATTGGTGTAATAGCTCGCCTTATTGTTAAATTGTGCGATCTTCCCCTTTTAAAGGATGATACTGTTTAACAACATTCACATATCCCCTTTTGATAATCTCTTTTCTATCTCTTAAGTTACAGATAAGTCTACTCAAATCCTACTTGCAACATTCCCACTCATCTAATTTTCTCATTATCCTTCATAATAACCGTTTACTAATAATATTGTTTTTATTTACTCAGGAACAATCGAAAGAGCAGGCAGTGCTCGAGGCACCAGCGGTCCCACCGGGACATACGTAAAAGTCACTTGGAGTGTCCTCTATACAGGACTAAGCATGGCATACAAGTGTGCCGCAAATTTTTACGTGTGTCAGTAAAAAGGAGGGAAAAGGTGGTGGGCCAACTCAACTAATGTAAAAATTGTCTGGCTAGAAGCCACATTTTACGAAGTTGCACTTCAGTGAACACGTGCCGAAAGTGTGATAAATTCTACCACACTCTCCTCCACCCAGTAATCACCAGGCCAGAAAAGGTAAACGCACGGATGAGTTGCGTCAACGTCATCGTCAGCGGCAATGCAACAACAAACGGCCTTCGGAAAACAACGAATCTTGCAACAAAATTTTATCCAAATCGGCAAAACCGAACAACAAAGCCATAGTTGAGGCAATCCGTTCCCTGACTCAGGTGAAATGCCCAAACTAAGCAACTGTTGACATACGTCAAGGCCGGCGCCATATCCAAAGTACGTCTTTGGACATTGAATATAAATAAAAATGTTCCTTGCCTCCATACTAAAATACGGTACATGTTGAAATATTCTAACATTGCTTATCGGCAAATTCATGATTTTTCCGTTTTCCTTTTTTTGTGCACAGGCAAGGACAAAGCATTCATCTCTCACCTCTCAACCTTCACCAGTGCAACATATACTACTCTATACATATATAACGGAGGACATTAAATTTTATAAATAAGTTGTTAGACTACTTACATGCTAATTTTAAATTTAAATTAAAGAAATAAATTGAAAATTATTATCTAACTACACTAAATAAAATTGTTAAACCAATCCTATTTAAATTTAATTGAGTTTTAAATCTCCTGAACCTAATTAAATCTATTTTTGAATCTACACTACAACAACACTGAATTTAACACTGTAGCTGCAATTGCTTACCTTAAAACCTAATTTTAATAAAAAAAAGAAAAATTTATACCGTGGTTCGAAATACTCACCTGTTCTTATTTACGCCTGGTCTCCGCCCTAAGGTATGTAAGTATCCTTCAAATCTATAACACATAGAAAAGTATAATTAATCCTCAAAATACTTCTCTTTCTCACCCACTCCTAACCCTACGTTATATGTATTTGTTTCCCAAGCAAATATAGCTACAAACTTTCTTTCACCAGGTTGACATCTATAATATTCATCTCCCTATTCTAATCGTGGGTAAAAGAAGGTTTGTTAAAAAATAACCCACAGGTTACTTTTCAGTAAGTATGTAATTAAACAAAAAATGTTTAAGTCAAAATGTATTGTTACGAAAATAATAATGTCTAAAAAGAAAATACACCACATTAGTGCTTTTGGGATTGTCTATTGGTCTACTGGTAACACGACAGACTTATAAAGCGACAAAAAAAAGTTGGATATATGAGACGGTTAGCGAGGTTATATGGTGTGGAGACAAGAATGGTAAATTTCGAGAAGACTATTGACGAAAAATTTAATGTATGGAGGAGAAAATCAACAGTCTCTAGTAGAGCTGCAAAACAATCGATAGTTTTTGATTTGCCTGACCATCTTCAGTTTTTTTCACTTTCGATACTATCGGCAAATTCTAAAAGTAAATACGGAGGCCACTAAATGTAGTCAAAGTCACATTTGCAAAAATTTGTTAGACGCAGGTTGTTAGCCGTCTGTAAAATTTTATAGTTACATATGTAAAGGAAAAGTAATTCAAGCCGGCGGCTTTGACTAAGTATTGTTTGCTTAAAATCTATCTTCTAATCTTATGTACCTTTTGAAGAACGTAATTTTCTTTGTTTATGTTTTTTTTTTTTTACTTTTGTTATAATCTCTTAAGAATTATAAGAGTTTTATTTTTTATTCTTTAACTTCCATTTTGCGTTTGATACTACTTCGTTAATACTTAATATATCATCTCAAATTAGCTCTGTTGTTGTATGTTTAAATATTATAATTATATCGGGTTGGCCATTTAAAAGTTTAAATTAAAAAATGCAATAAGACAAAAACGGTTTGAAATTTTGGCAAATTTATTTTTTGTTGTGAAGTATAATTGCTCCGGTTAGAAATAAAATATTTTTTTGGACCAATCTTCGAGAACTTTTTCGAGTGTATGGGGTCTTATCTCGGCAATGGCATCACGGATGTTGGCCTTCAAAAGCTCAATTGTCTCAGGTTTGTCGGCATAACACTTGTCTTAACGGCGCTCCACGCAAAATAGTCCTACGGTGTCAAATCGCAGCTTCTTGGCGACGAACTGACATCACCATTTCGGCTAAATAAACGACCATCAAACGTTTGACACAATAAATCGATATAGGTGTCTCCATTGACCGTAATTGTTTTGTCGTCCCCATTATCGAAGAAATATGGGCCATTGATGACTTCGCTCCACAAGTCGCACCAAACTCGTAATGGGTGCAGTGACTTCTGTAAGATCACGTTTGCGTTTTCTGAGCGGCAAGTACGGCAAATTTGCTTATTAACGTACCCATCAAGATGAGAATAAGCTTCATCCGAAGAGATGATTTTTGCAACTTTTTTGAATTTATTTTGATTTTTTGCCATTTCCAACCAATTGTCTTTGTTTTGTAAATAAATTTTCAACAATTCCCAACGTTGCTCAAGCGGATCGATTCATTTCGATCAGTGTAGATAATATACTGAATTTTGTGACAGAATAGAATGACATAAGTATTGGCGGAATCGAAATAATCACTGTTTCAAATTTTAACCGATAGATGGCCCACCTGATATAAAAAAAAAATGAATTTAGATTAGTTTTTCTGTTTTTTGTTCCGTTCGTTTTATTGAAATAAAATTTGTGGTATATAAATCGTTAATCGTTTTTTATTGAAACATAATTAAAAAATATTACAAAAAATAACTATAAGACATTAAATAAGCCTTTAATTAAAATGGGTTTTTGCAAACTATCAAAACTATTGACACTATCTGATTCTTTTAAGTGCTACTTGTGGCAAGAATATTAGAATTTAAGTGAAAGGGAAAGAATAATAACAAATATAGGTGGTAATTAACATTTTAATTTAATTTAAGGTGAATGGGCCGCCTATGGATTGTTTCGCAGCTCTTATCTCCAGTGCCCAAAGCCAGAACCAAGTGCGTATCATACCAGAAGCTTCTACCACCTCCCTTATTTTGTTGGTGTCATCCTCCTTCTCTGTCACAATTTCCATATTGCGCACTTGTGTGTTTGTGGCTTCGATATTGTGCGAGCGGTCTCCTACGCTAGTGCGAATGCCACAGTATCTGCAAAGGTTGTCTTTTGTGTAGCACATACACCTTAGCATCAGGGTCTCGTATGCCGTTAACGAAGGCTTCGTTCTTGAGATGGTCTTCTAGTGAGTGGTTTTCTCCTTGCAACTTCCATTGCAAATTCTTGAGGCGACTCGTTAGCTTTTTGCATTCGGCACCTTAACTCCATTCTATACAGCTCTCGTTTATGCTCATCGTCAAATTTACGCTGTAGCGCCATTTAAGTCGTTGTAGTCGTTTCTGCAACTTGCTGGCATGATTTCTAAAATTTCTGCTTCTGCACCTTTTAACGCCAAAATTAGTTCTAGAGCCTTCTCTTGATCATCCCATCCGTTTTTGCTGGCAACTATCCCGAATTGGAAATTAAATACGGATAGGGGTGAGCTACCATCAAAGCAAGGTGTTTTTATTCTGCTAGAAACTTCTGGTATAATACTCAGGTTCCCGTCGCTGGCACTGTAGACTGTTGATTTTCTCTTCTATTACATTACATTTTTCGTCAACAGTCTTTTCTAGAATTGTAACTCTTGCGTCGACGTCATCAACCCTTTTGCTTACCGTCTCATATATTCCTTGCAGCTTCTCTATTATTGCACTCGACGCTTCTTTGAATTTCTTTTAAATTTTTGTTAAAAAAATTCTGGTATTCGGCTCTAGAAGTCTCAGCCAAAAGTTTTTGACTATCGGCTCTTGATGTTTCTCGAATTTCAGCTCTACAAGTTTCTAGTAGCTCATTAGAAGTTTCTCAAGTTTCGATTCAATTTTTGCCAGAAAATTCGGGTTTTCCAATCTAGAAGTTTCCTGTACCTGAGCTAACCGGTTTTCATTATTAGTTTTAGAAATTTCTTGTACATTCGCCGCAGCTTTAAATTTTTCCATAAGCTTTTCGCTTTATACTTGCATTTTTTCCATCATCATAGCAACCAATGAAATAATATCGTCAGTGTTTGGTGTTGCAGTGGCACGTATCTCAGGCTCTTCCTCCTCGTCAAATTCATAGCCATCAATTCTAACACCACGCCGCTGAAATTCCTCTAACAAACGCTTTTGTAATTCGGTCTTATTACCAGTTGTTAAGAGCTCCAATTTATTTAACTCGCGTTTGAGCCTGTCTACTTTTAATTCTTGGAATTTCATTTTTTTTAATTTCTCTTTTCACAAATTTTTATTTATTTTATTTTATATCCCTCATCTGACACCATTGTTAGGTTTTAACTTTTTTAAACAGAAACACTTTTGTCTCAACCATTGTTATTTGGACTTAAAAAAACAATTGGCAAAATATCAGCGAGAAGACAAACAAAATTCATATACAAAACTTCAATAATAATGTAATACGAGTACATTGCTAAGCCATCCAAATCGATTCGAATACTAATTGTATGTGCTTACAAATTTTATTAACATTTTTCTTATTGACCTAATAGTATACCAGTACAATCGGATGAGTTTCAATTTGTAATAACTTTTGTGCTGCTGGATACAAACTAATAAAAATAAAATTTTTCTGTCCTTATTTATTATAAATACATATGTACTCGTATATAGGTGAAAAAAAATAATGTTAATAAATATTAAATTTAATAAATATTAAAATTTTTTTTTTAAAAATATTAAAATTTTAATAAATATTTTTTTTAGTTTTCAAGCCAAATTTCAAGAGTAATGCGCTACGTTTTAACCCTGCCCAATCGTGATAATATTTTTCACACCATATTTTTAAACTATAACGAAAATTTTTAGGGGGAGTTACAATCGAAACAGCAAAGCTGAGAAATAAGGCCCACCCTAATACATATATATCGAATTCACAAAGTCTCTGTATCATTGAATTCATTGTTTGATTGTACTGAAATACAATAGTTGTACACTTGTTAGAAATTTTCATATACAAATATACAATACAACACAATTTTTTTCATGTGTTCTTAAAAATGTGTATTGGTTTCCGTGCTCTTAATATAAATGAATGACAAATATTTGATAGAATAATATTTTATTATTATTTGAATTTATTTGGCATGTGTACATATTTTAATAAAAAATAGTTTTTGTAATTCTATTAATCACATTTTATGTATAAAAATCAACTTAAGAAAACTGCTTTGCCCTAATAATTTCCACATGAACAGCTGTTTTGCTATTGTGAATTATTATTTTTGTATTTTATTTGACGTTTGTTTGTGAACCGCTTTATTGCACTCCTCTTTGTCTTTTTATTTGTTTGTCAATTTGAAATTAATTAGAACCTGCCATATTTATAATTATTTAAATGCCAATTTATTGTCGAAGAAGGAGGTGCAAAACTGCGGCATATATGGTAAAATTGTAATTCAAATTTGTGTTTTAATATTATAATTTTTATATGTAGAAATAAACATTATTGGTACTCTGTGCAATACAGACACTTGTTTTAAGCAAACCTCCTGTCTTCTTAATGCCTAAGTTACAGCCGTAACATTTTTATTTCGCATTTTAACTTGCATCTCTTGTAATTAATTTTTATAAAACAATTACACGAGCTGCTCCGCCATTTATTTGAGTCTGCAAGAAATTTGGAAAAATTTGTTTGAATAAATGCCTCCAACGGCAGTTCGTAGTGCACCACTTTTAAGAAGTTAAACTAGTGCAGACACTGTAATATCTAATCAGCTTGAACAAGAAAAGATGGAGTCAGCATCAAAGACTAATCCTAGGACTACCGCCGCCAGCACTGATACGGCGACAGCAAACACAACTGGTAAAAAAACTAATTCTAACCAACAATGGAGTATCGCTAGTACTACAAAGGCATCAGAGACTACAAATGAGCCAAGTTTAATAAATATGCATCAACATCAACAAGAGAAAATGCCATCTTGGTAGATTTGCAAAAACCGATGCACTATTTGAAACGTCAGCCTTCGGAAACACAATCCTAACTAATCGAGAGTAGACGTAAGTGTCAACAATTAGAATCTGCCTCAGACGAGTCAACATAAACGGTAAGTGACCATAATCTTGATTTTATACGATTGATAGCACAACACAACGACGCTAGGATTCCGCAATCTTCAAACACATATACATACTCAAGATACTGCAGCAGCCAGCGCTGCACCGTCGTTGCAAGCAACGCTAATATCATTTAATACATATACATCGGTTTCACATAATAAATGTACGTCGTCATTTCCCACAAACATCTTAAACACCCAGCAGCAACCTACAGGAAATAATTTAAATGATTATGGGTCAAATTAAGGGTGCAAATGAGTTTATGATGCTAAGAAAAATTCAAGATTTACCAGAGTTTAATGGTGAACCTGAAGACTGGTTTTTATTTTTAACTGCCTATAATCAATCAACAACCACATATGGATATACCAATTTTGGAAATAACCAGAGTCTTCAAAAATGTTTGAAAGGTGAAGCGAAAGAAATGGTGATGTCGCTACTTATCCACCCCGATAATGTTAATGCTGTTATTGATCAACTAAAATTTCGTTTTAGAAGACCTGAACAACTGATTCGTAGCCAACTGAAATAAGGGAATGAATTGCCATATATTAGTGAAAGCAATTTAATTAAATTAGTGCCGTTTTCAACAAAAGTAAAAAATTCGTCAGTATTTCTGATATCTGTGAATGGAGAACAACATTTAGCTAATCCAACACTTTTAGAAGAGCTTATTTCAAAAATCTCCATGAGTAAAAGGCTATAGTGGGCCAAAATTGCAATAAATATTAACCCGTATCCTACATTTGTACATTTTAGTGACTGGTTAAAAGAAGAGGCAAATTTAATATGCGTAGTGCAAGCTGATAACAGCGAACCAAAACGCCGAGTGCTACATGCAACAGAAAAAATGTTGCAGTGCCCTGTATGTAAAATAAATCATAAAATATAAGACTGTCGCAAATTTTTAACTCTTAAAGTGGAAGAACGTTGGGCTACGGTAAAGAAGATTCATGTGTGTTTCTCGTGCCTAAATATTGAACACTCAATTAGAGAGTACCGTAGAAAGAGGGTATTTTCAGTAGACGGCTGCCAACGTAAACACAACAGACTACTGCACGAAGATCCACCAGGTGTTCCTATTTCAGTACAGTCAAATGATAGTAATATGATTGAGCCTAGCCATGATGTTTTAAGCTGTTTCCATGATAATAAAAAATTACTGTTTCGCGTACTTCCTGTTACTCTATATGGCGAAAACCGCAGCGCGAACATTTATGCTTTATTCGATGATGGTTCTTCTATAACAATGTTAGACAAAGAGGTTGCAGAATATATTGCTGTACGTGGCAGAAGTAATAATTTCAACATTCAGTGGCTTGGTGGCAGGTCAGCAAGAGAGCTGTCGTTGACTTTCAACTTAAAAGTATGCGGTGCTGGAAAGAAAAACATTCATCTTCTGAGAAATGTTTACGCCGTATCAAATTTAAATTTACCAATGCAAAGCATAAGCGTTTTTGAAATAAAACAAATATTTTAAAATTCATCGTCAAACTTTAATAAGCCTTATAAAAATATTGTTCCAAAATTCCTAATTGGTTTCATTTCAAGCTGGCATAGCTTAGGGTTGCCATCTGAAGTGAATATGAAAAATTTGAGTAGACCATTTGCGTGTAATACGGAGCTAGGATGGGTAGTATTTGGTCCATGTATATTAGTGTCGTTTCCGCTAAATTAAACCCTTTTCGTACACGTTAAAGAGGAACAAGAAATAAACAAGATGGTTGAAGACTATTTTAATATTAAAAACATGGGCGTACGAGCGGCTCCTCCATATCAGAGCGAGGACGACATTAGGGTGAATAGAATTCAGAATGAATCAACACAGCGTGTTGGCAAACGTTTTTAAACGGATCTTTTATGGAAAAATGATCTAGTGGAGTTGCCAGATAGTTATTCGATGGCGCTAAACCGCCTTAAAGGCACAGAGAAAAAGCTGCGATGTGTCGAAACCCTTTCTGTTGCCTATAATGCAGTAACAAATATTATATTGAAAAGAAAATGGGATAAAAAAGGATAAATGGGATTTGTTTGAACGATAATTTGTTAAAAGGGGCTCAATTTATTTCGTCATTGCCAACCACGCTTTATCGTTTTCGAACTGGTAAAATTGCCGTTAACGCAGATATTTATGGAATGTTTCACCAAATAATGATACAGCCGAGTGATTGAATATCCCAACGCTTTTTATGGAGAAATTGGAATCATAACACAGCACCTGATGAGAATGAAATGACGGTGATAACATTTGTAGCTATCTGCTCACCATGTACTGCTCTCTATGTTATGAAGACAAATGCTAAAGAACATACAGATTGAATCAAAGAGCGCTAGTAGCTATCTGCGAACATCATTATATGAACGATTTTATAGACAGCTTTGATACTGCTGCAGAAGCTATTGAAATATCACAGCAGGTGAAGAAAATCTATAAGGATGGAAGATTTGACCTAAGAGGCTTTGCCTCGAATTGCAATAATGTTGTCCTGGCGCTAGATGGCATTTCATCGCCTAAGGTAATTCCAGCCAAGAAGGGCGTAGAGAAAGTATTAGGTCTTTATTGGGAATCAACCCCGCACAGCTTTGTGTTTGATTTTAAATTTAAAAAAGTCGATCAAGACGTCATCTTTGGTAACAAAAAGCTCATAAAAGGCCAGGTGTTAAGTACTATTATGTCGACATGTGATCCCTTGGGATTTCTAAGTTATATGGTTGGGGGTAAGGTAATATTACGAAACGCGCGCTTCATGGGAAAAGTGGCGTAAATAACTAAAAAATGTGTCTAATTTTCGTTTACCACGTTTTTACTTCCCACTTGGAAAGCTGAATCAAATTCAGTTGCACGAGTTCGTTGACGCTAACGAGGAAGCCTTTGCAGCCGTGGAATATTGGAGATTTTCTTTATTCGATGGTAGAATTAGCGTTAGCTTTATTTACTCAAACATTAAATGTGCCTCTATAAATAAAATTTCAATCCCTCGACTTAAATTGCAGGCAGCCGTTCTTGGACCCAGATTAGAACAAAATGTGCTAAGTGAACATAAAATAGGGCCAAGCCTGTGTATTATGTGGAGTGACTCAAAAACAGCCATAGAAACTACAAATCGTATGTAGCCCATAGAATTGTTGAAATATTGACGTCAACTAATAAGGAAAACTGGAGATGGGTTTATAGCGGAGACAATGTAGCCGACGATGCCACTAGAAGTTACAATAATATCGATTTTTCTAAATCAAGCCGGTGGTTAAATGGACCTAATTTTCTAAGACAACATGAAGATGATTGGCCGAGTCACGATTATATTCCTCTCCCTGAGGATCGAAATGAGAAAAAAATTCGCCCGAAGATTTCACTTCTAATTTTTAAAAATAGTTTTATAAATATTGAACGGTTCTCGTCTTATAGCTGATTAAAAAGAACAATCGCAGAAATGCTTTGTCTTATAAATTTATGTCGCAATTTGGACCGACATGGAGTAACAGCCAAAGATTTAGAAAACGCTGAAAAATCTTATGTCGACAAGTTCAAAGTGAATCGTTTTCTGAGGAATTCTAGTTTATTAAAAATGGACAGCCAGTCACAAAAGCGAATCTAATGCCATATATTGATGAGGATGGTTTACTTAAAGTGTATGAGAAATCGATGGGGCCAGCAGCCTACCATACACCACCCGACGGTTGATTATTTTGCTTAAAGACCAATACTTTACGAAAATTCTTATAATACATAACCATAGTCAAATGAGACAGCAGAATCATGAAGCCGCATTTGGCGAAATAAAAAAAAAATTTGGATTACTCAGCTAAGGAACCTTCTGAGAAGTGTTGTAGCCAAATGTTTTACTTGTAAAAAAAATAAAGCCACTCCTGTTGCTCCAGTCATGGGAACGCTACCGCTACTACGGATCGGCTTGAGCCATATATTGCTCCGTTTAAATACACCGGTCTTGATTACCTTGGACCGTTAAACGTTAGTATTCGCTATTCATCTTGAAATGGACTACGATTTATCAACGGATTCTTGCATCATCGCTTTAAAAATTTTTATGAATCGTCGAGGGGTTCCTGCGCGGATTCTTTCCAATAATGGATAAAATTTTGTTGGTGCCAACGACGAGGCCAAACGCTTTGAAGAAGTTTTTGAAGCCGAACAAATTCAGCACGTATTGTCGTCAAAGGGTGTTGAGTGGATATTTCATTGTCCAGCAAATCCCTCCGAGTGATTTGTCAAACGAGTTTTACGCCAGATAATGAAAAAGGAGTCTCCGAAAGAACGGGTGCTGCAGTCCCTACTCATCGAAGCTGAAAATATCGAAAATCAAGACCATTGACTCATCTGACCATCAGTCCTCATGAAGAAGAACCACTCACTCCGAATAATTATCTCCTGCGCATGCCTAGTATTGCACAGACTCCTCCGGTGGACATTATTGATGATAAAATATTCAAACTAAAGAAGCAATGGCTTATTGTAAGATCCTTAAGAGACAGATTTTGGAAACGATGGGTGTTGGTATATTTACCGACTCTAACAAGAAGAGTTAAGTGGTGCAAGCTTACAAGTCCAATGAAAGAGGATGATGTTCTGCTTATTTGCGACCCTAATGTTCCACGAAATCAATGGCGGCAAGGTATGGTCACACGTTTGTACACTGGATCTAATGGTGTTGCTAAGAAAGCAAATGTCAAAACCTCAAGTGCAGAGCTATAATAAGCTGTTTCGATTTATATGATGGTGAAGCTAATCGCTCCATAGGGGTGGGGTTGTTACGGAGTGTTCTAATAAGTTCCACATGAACAGCTGTTTTGCTATTGTAAAATATTATTTTTGTATTTTATTTGACATTTGTTTGTGAACCACTTTGTTACACTTTCCTTTGTCTTCTTATTTGCTTGTCAACTTGTAAATTAATTAAAATCCGCCATATTTATTATTATTTAAATGCCAATTTATTGTCGAAAAAGAAGGTGCAAAACTGCGGTATGTATGGTAAAATTGTAATTCAAATTTGTGTTTTAATATTATAATTTTTATATGTAGAAATAAACATTATTGGTATTCTGTGCAATACAGATACTTGTTTTAAGCAAACCTCCTGTCTTCTTAATGCCTAAGATACAGCCGTAACAGCTTCTTTATATTCGGTTTTTGACGTTTAAAATACAAAATAACATCATATAATGATACACTGGGTGTTCACAAGCAAGTAAACAAAAACTGTATTTAATACAAGGTACAACTATACCAAATCTTGTGAATTCTGCAATAGTTCTTTTCAGGCATACAGAGATACTGTTATAATTTTAAGAAAATTAGGTCAGCTGTTTAGCTGTCTATAGACTTTAAAGACATTCAATGGCTAAAAAAACTATTCGACATGAGCTTATAAATTCATTTAATAATCAATAAAAAACAATATAACGTGTAATTAAATAAAACTAAGTTAGAAAGAAATTTATTAAGGCGCAGAAAACTACATTCAGTTAAAAAAATTGAGATCACAAAAGAAATTAATGCAAAAAATCCGTTATTTAAAACACAAATCAAAAATGTTAACAAAAAAGTATTCAACATGGACAATATTCTAAAAATATAGAACATTTGATGTTCGTTTAAAAACGAATTGCTTTGTTTTACGTCTTATAACCTCTATGTTCTGTGATAGATTTTACCAATTTCAATATTGCCCCACTCTTCTTGCAGGATTTCTTTCAACTGATTTTTATTTGTAAAGTCACGGGATCTAATTTTTTATGCAATGGTGTTTAGATGTGGAAATTTTGGTGAATATTTTATTATTTTTGTGCAATTATATAAAAGCCTAAGCTTTGTATTGTTGACCAAAATCTTGGAATCATTATCTAGGTAGAGCTGATATCGGTTAGAAAGTCCTAATTTTTTAGCGGTATATATTTGTAATGAGCAGGTCAATATATTTGTAATGATGCATAATGCCGTCAAAAAATCCTAAATTGCGCACACCTGATGCTGCTATACACCCCCAGATCATAACAGCACCTCAGCCGTGTTTTACAGTTTCTACTATATTTCTCTCTTTAAACTCTGTATTGAGTTTCCGATATACCAAAGCCAGAAAGGTATTATTTACTCTCATCAGCAAAAATAACATCCATCAGAAGGCTTGGACACGAACTATTTAGTGAAGTCAAATCTAATATTCATGTTTTTCTTGGAAATGTGGGATTTCATCCTGACAAATCTGGTATGGAAGGAAATCGTGTTTGTTTTTAAATATTTCTTTTTGTCTGGGGTGTTACTGAAATGCCTGAGTGCTCATCGATTCTTATGGCTAGTCTAGATGCATTTATTATTGATTTCTTTTTCACTTCACGTGTGATTCGGCGTTCATCTGCTTCTGTAAGTATTCGAAGACGACCACCTCCAGCCTTGTTTAACACAGTTTTCACACTTTTATATTATTTTATTAGAGGTCTGTTTTTCTTTGCGCCCCATATTTACGATCAAATGCACATTAATGGCAAAAGTGTTTTGAATTATAAAATTAAATTCTAACGGTACTAAAAATAGTAAAAATATAAACTATAAACAAATCTATTAGCAAAAGAGAAGAAGAAAACGATGACTGTCGAATGCTTAAAAAGTTTTGTCAATGAGCTTTTTAAAATAAAGAAAATTTATGGAAGTCACTTTAACTTTTTTTAAATCAACATACTCGTACATGATATAAGATATAGAAAATTGTTCGACAATAAACGAGATTCTTGAAGTTTGCCTTATATGTAAACATTTAAAAAAGCGTTGCCACATGCAGAAAAAGGATCAATATTCCCAGAAATTTTTCAAAATTTTGTGTAATTTAATCAAGATTTTAAATTTAGAATATTATATAGAATTTTGCAGCATAAATACCAACGTTAATTTTGAATATATAATGTATGTATGTTTTCCAACCCAGGCTATTTCAGAATATTTCAATTTCAATTTTATTGAGACTTATAATTAAGATTACAAAAGCAGCTATATAAAGTTAACAGGGGTGTACAAGACTTAAAACTATATCGTATTGTTTTAATAAACATAAGTTCGTAAATTTTATAACGCTACGTGCTTATATAATTTGGGAAGAATGCAATTTTTATATTAAAAAATAAACATTAAAATTACATTGCTCAAAATATAATAAAAGTTTCATTAATTGTTAATTAGTCAAAATTGGTACACTATGAATAAACTTAAAAATAAACTAAAACTAAGACAACATACATATTTACAATGGGATTGGGTAATAAATAATTGAAACTTTAACTAACCCCACGATCGCTGAACAGTATATAAAGCACCACCTATACTCTCACCAACATTTGATGATGGGTGCAAGTATGACTCAGGCTGTCTTGAGAGCGAGCTTGGGGTACAAAAATAAACTTAGCCCCTATTAGAACCTAAAATTGAATGAGAGTAGAACTCTGGAGTATGGTGTTCTGTAGAAGATTGTAAATCCCGAATGTTCTCATGTAGAATCCCAACTGGGGACATATATGGACTATTTGACCAACTTAACTCTCTTTGGAACTAAAAACATCTCTCACCAAACTGTTTTCGCGGTTACCAAGGCCGTCAAGCAAATTTAACGCATACAAGGAAAGAGGTTGTATTCCAGCTTTCGCATATATAAAGGAATTTGAATATCTCTTTATAAAGTTCTTATAGTTTGCGTTAACACAAAGCCTCAGACAGCTTCTTTAAAGAATCTGTAACTCTGCCATGGCAGTTGGAGAAATTGAGAACCATATTGGAAAACCATACATCATCGCCGAACGAATGCATATTTTGACCCAAGTGTCTGATCGTCAACAGTCTTGATGCGCAATGCTCTACTCTTGGCAATTCTTTCATGCTGGATAAATTTAAATAGCTTGTTTAGTGTAACTCCAAAGTACTTTATCCGATCTCTAAAAGGAATTTCTGAACCACGCAAAGAAAGTTTCAGCATTTTACTTTGTCCCACTATATTACGAGGGCCCTTGCTCGATGCATTTCGAAAACAAATTGCCTCTGATTTCAGTGTATTAATTTTTATACCCCAATCTCTATAGAAACCATCAATTAACAAAAGGTGGTTTTTAATTTTCTTTAATGCAATCTGCGGGTTACAGTCATGTGCATAGATTAACGAGTCGTCCGCATAAAGTATACCTTTCGAATCATTGTATACGTGGGGAAAATCGTACACCAAAATGCTATATAAAAAAAGCGCAAACATAGCGCCTTGCGGCACTCCGCAAATTATTTCACCTGGACTAGATCTTGAATTATCAATTTCCACAAAAAATGTTCTGTTTTTAAAATAACTACTAAACATTTTAACTAAAAATGGATCACATCCCAATTCAATGAGTTTAAAAATAATGCCTAGATGATAAGCTCAGTCAAACGCCTTTTCAATATCTAAGGATACTGCGGTGGTACATTTTTTATTTCTCAAACTACAAACCACCAGACCAACTGACGAGTGGCCATTTTTAAAGCCAAATTGGTACTTAGGTGTCGAATTAATAATTTGAGAACATTCAAGTTTTCTTTTAATAACGCTTTCCAGTAATTTACCCAAGTTCGATAACATTGAAATTGGGCGAGAGTTATTGATTTGAAATTTTTTTGGCTTTTTAACAAGAGGGTATATTTTAGCAATTGTCTATTACGTAGGAAAATAGCCATTGTTTAAACAGTTATTAAATATGAATACTAAAAATTCCACTGCAGATAACGGTAACCTTTCAATCAAAAAATTTTATTATTATCCAGGCCTGAGGATCTTTTCGAATTTAAGGACTTAATGATTTCAAAGACTTCGAAAAAACATGTGAAATGAAGACGATCGTTAGTAAATAAAGCATTGGCGGTACCATTAAACTCGCATATAGTACTAGGGCAATTATTAAGACATGTATCTGATCTAACTGGAGCAATAAATTTATAAACTTCCGAAAAATGCATCAAGAATTGTGCGACCTTATCGGAATCTTCAGTAAAAGTTTGATCATTTACAATAAGTTTATGAAAAAAATTGGATTTTCTATTGCCAGTAATCTTAAATATTTGTTTGAAGCCTTTGGGACCAGGTTTTATGCCCTCTAGACGTTTATTAAACTATTCTCCCTGATGTATTTCAACACGTCCCTTAATAATAGTCTTAAGAAGTTGAATTTGACAACTTAAACGTCGGTATTCATCCAAGCTTCTGTTTCCATTTCTATGAAAAATCTTTTTTAATTCCCTTTGCCAAATATACTTAATTCTAAAAAGCTTTTTTATATGTTCCGGAACAAAAAAACGTTTGTTCCTAATTTCAATTTCTCTAGAATGTCTGCTTACTTCACAGTTAATACAGTCATTAAAAAGTGAGACGCTATCATCAATTTCATTACTAGTCAAGTTTCTGTAGATTCAAACCTAAAATATTGTAGTGAATATCAGAACGAAATTGCCTCCAATTCGTATTCTCAAAAGATCTAAAAAATCTTGGGGGTAAACTATTAATTCGAATTCTGAAAATTTAAACATTAATTTTGGTGGGTAATGATCGGAAAACGTTAGTAGGCTTATTATCTGAACATTTCCATTTCTGAATCAACTAGACTAGTACTGATAAGGAAATGGTCTAAAAAAGATCGTCCTCCGGGAAAAGACGGACCTGCATCACAATATCTCTTAAAATGAGTTTAACCAGTCATTAAAACTTATTCCATTTATGTTGTCAATTAGATCGCCCCAATGCACACTTCTGGAATTAAAGATCTTCCAATAAACACACCAGCGTAAGATAAAACGTAATTTTGAATGCAATTTAGACTAGATACCAAATCATCGCGGGGAAAATTTGTAGGAATGTAAACGCTACCTAACAAGAACTTTTTAACCTGACCTGCTATAGATAAATTTATCTCAATGAAAGTATTTGGAAATTTTGTGGGACATTTATAGTTGTAAGTTTAATCCTTTGACTGATCAGTACTGCAGTGCCAATATTAGAGTAATCTCTGATTACATTGTAGTTTTGGAACGTAATTCTGGAATTTTTACGAAAACGAGTTTCCTGTAGAAAACATACATCAATTTTATGAAATCAATTCGATACGTCTACTTAATTCGACTAACGATCTTGTATTAAATGTGATAAAATTTAAACTATTACGGCCATAATTAGAGAGAGAACTTCATATAATAAAAAACCATACTCTTTTCTTGCCATTTCCAAAGGCATTGTTCTATACGATTTCAGAAAATTAGAAATTTTCGATTCTAATGATTGAATATTTGATTACCTAAAGTACTCACCAAGCTGAATAAATTCTTTAACAATTGGAGGCAAAAATTTTCCTCTTGAAAATTTGGCCTTGAATGAAAAAGGCTGGCATAAGATGATTTTCCCCTAATAGCTTGTGTGTTATTTATAGCAAGCTTAACATTATCTTGAATTTTCTGGTTTTTATTATTTGACTTAGCTATTAGCTCCTTTTTTCTCTTTAAATAAAGTTTATAAGACGGACAACCTTTATAATTGGTCCCTTTCTTAACACTACAATAGCCTGGTTCATGTTCCAAATTACATTAGACACATTTGAAACTAGAATTATATATCCGGGCCGAATGCCCCCATAGTTGACATCTAAAACATTGAATCTCCCTTTTTCTGTATCTGGGAGTCTCCCATTTTATGCATTGGTTCAAAACAAATTGTAATTTATTAACGTCATTTAAAGACTTCCCCTGTGCTAATGATATAATAAACAAGCCGGTGTCAAATTCATTTTCGGTGGAAAGCTTTTAACTAATTTACTGACTTTCTCAACTGTACTTGGTAACGCCATATCAAAGGCTATTTTAATATCTGACACATCAGTCAAATGGTACAAACACCTCAAAAAAACGAAAATTTTTCTTAACTCGGGAGGAGTAAATGAGTAAGACTTAATATTTTGTTCTTTCAATAATTCCATCATTTCCAAATAGGCAGATACATCTTCGAAATAATGATTACTTTTATTTTGAGAAGAGTTAAAAACTTTGTAAACAACCCTGGGTGACCTTTCATTTAGTTGGTCAACAAGCCTTTTAACATTTACATTGTGTAAAATAATTGGCGGACAAAATTTACCAGATCTTCCAGAGTCCTTTTCTACATTCTTACTTTTAACGTCCATCAAATTCGCTGATCTTTTGCTGGTTGTGGCAACTTCATTGACTTCAACATTTAATTGCCCCAATATCTCAAAGCGGTTTTGAAAAATTGTAGTAGATCCAAAGTTGGTATGTCTACGTTTTTTTAGTCGTATTATTATTAAGATGATTACGCCCGACAACCCAACCATCCACAGTTATTTTTGCATTTTAGTTATGACTCCTTGGAATTCTTCTTCACTGAAAATAGGTTCCATATCGTAGCTGATACCGACACCTTTTTTCTCCGGTGGTAATTTTACGGTAGTTGGTATCGGATCAACCGAACGAGATGAATCATTATTCATGACTTTGAATAGCATTGATTACTTCTTAATAAATGAAGTAACATTAATTTTTATTATCGTTACAAGACAGAAGAACAAATCTATTTGTTTTTATATTATTTTACTATATTTCAAAAAATTTTAAAAATTATTTTCAGCACACAAGAAAAGAGTGTTTACACTTTGACAGAAAAGTCAAAACTCCACTATTTCAGAATAAATACTAAAAGATATGTATTGAAATGGGAAATTTTAAGGTTTTGTTAAAGATTTATTTTCATTTTATTATTATTATTATTATTATTATTATTATTATTATTATTATTATTATTATTATTATTATTATTATTATTATTATTATTATTATTATTATTATTATTATTATTATTATTATTATTATTATTATTATTATTATTATTATTATTATTATTATTATTATTATTATTATTATTATTATTATTATTATTATTATTATTATTATTATTATTATTATTATTATTATTATTATTATTATTATTATTATTATTATTATTATTATTATTATTATTATTATTATTATTATTATTATTATTATTATTATTATTATTATTATTATTATTATTATTATTATTATTATTATTATTATTATTATTATTATTATTATTATTATTATTATTATTATTATTATTATTATTATTATTATTATTATTATTATTATTATTATTATTATTATTATTATTATTATTATTATTATTATTATTATTATTATTATTATTATTATTATTATTATTATTATTATTATTATTATTATTATTATTATTATTATTATTATTATTATTATTATTATTATTATTATTATTATTATTATTATTATTATTATTATTATTATTATTATTATTATTATTATTATTATTATTATTATTATTATTATTATTATTATTATTATTATTATTATTATTATTATTATTATTATTATTATTATTATTATTATTATTATTATTATTATTATTATTATTATTATTATTATTATTATTATTATTATTATTATTATTATTATTATTATTATTATTATTATTATTATTATTATTATTATTATTATTATTATTATTATTATTATTATTATTATTATTATTATTATTATTATTATTATTATTATTATTATTATTATTATTATTATTATTATTATTATTATTATTATTATTATTATTATTATTATTATTATTATTATTATTATTATTATTATTATTATTATTATTATTATTATTATTATTATTATTATTATTATTATTATTATTATTATTATTATTATTATTATTATTATTATTATTATTATTATTATTATTATTATTATTATTATTATTATTATTATTATTATTATTATTATTATTATTATTATTATTATTATTATTATTATTATTATTATTATTATTATTATTATTATTATTATTATTATTATTATTATTATTATTATTATTATTATTATTATTATTATTATTATTATTATTATTATTATTATTATTATTATTATTATTATTATTATTATTATTATTATTATTATTATTATTATTATTATTATTATTATTATTATTATTATTATTATTATTATTATTATTATTATTATTATTATTATTATTATTATTATTATTATTATTATTATTATTATTATTATTATTATTATTATTATTATTATTATTATTATTATTATTATTATTATTATTATTATTATTATTATTATTATTATTATTATTATTATTATTATTATTATTATTATTATTATTATTATTATTATTATTATTATTATTATTATTATTATTATTATTATTATTATTATTATTATTATTTTTGTTTGCACATTTTGTTTTGCCTTATATTACGTTTAATAATCGAATTCGAAAAAAAAATTGTGTGGAAAATGGGATTTTGTGAGCAGTTTATGGTAGCACAAATTTCAACATAAATGTCAGTTCGCCTTTATTGTCAAATGGTAACATGTCAGAAAAATGAGAGAGTGGCACTACATTATATTTTCTTATATCATGCATATGTATCTAAAAACTAAAAGTGACAATGTCAAACTTATCGAAATTCTACAATATAAAAAAAACAAGTAAATTTATAATTAAAATAAAATTTTATTAAAAAGGTAAGAAAATTTTAAATAATATTGATAAAAATTCAAATTATGATGGTATTTAGCTGCATGAGAACTATCGATATCGATAAAACTGGTTTTATACTATTAAACTGCGTAAATAAAATGAAAACGTATAAAGGTATAATAACAATATGTAATGAAATGTCAAAAAATACGGATAAAAATTTTATATTTTTAGGAATTATCTAAACAATAAGATTTTTCATTTGAGCAAACGAAAAACTACCAATTTTGGTAGACGTGTGATCGGTAACCGTGTTGCCGCTAAAATAATTACTCCCATATACACACATGTATTCTATCTTTGACAACTTGTAGTGGATGTCGGTAGCTTTGAATGTGTTTATAGCATGAATGAAGGCCTCATTAGCCGACCGTAGAAATCGGAAATGTATAATAAATATAAATGTAAATGTAACGTAAATGTAAACGTTTTGCCACTTATAGAATGCTTGAGATCGTATCATGTCTTTATGACATGAAAAAATAAACCTATATTAAAAAAAATAATAACAGCTGTGCAAAACAATAATGCCACTTAAATATGTGCATAATATTTGAAATTATGTTAAAAAAAGTACGGAAATTAATTAAATGGTACCAAGACATTACTTTAAACTTTCATATTTAAATTCTAATCATTTCTGAAGCTTAAGGTTTTTTAAATAAAAATTATTTTGTATTTATATCAATAAATATATACCTACATCTATATGTAATTTATTGCAAATAAATATAATTAATTACATATTTTTGTGCCGAAGCTACGCAAAGAAGTAGCGAAATATCGATAAAAAAAGCAAAGAAATTTGTATTTAAAAATATCTTAGGCTTGAATAGACATTAATGTTTGATTAATAAAGGTCGAAAAAGCAGAATAATAGAATAACTTTTAAATACGAGTATATGTAATTAGATTATAATTCTGGTTTTCTACATACAGGCATACATACATTATAAACAATATATTATACTTATAAAAACCTTTATATTTTTTATTCTTATTGCAATTTTTATTATCTATTATGTGTATTGTTACTTATATTATCTACGCTTGTACGTACAATTATTTTGCAATCCTCAGTGTAAGCGTACTATATATATGCATAATATATAATTCATACTAACCTATAACTTTTGCTACAAAGAAACACATACGATTGACAAACGCCCTTATTAGATTTAAAAAAAAATCTAATATGAAACAATAAACATATTTAATATATTATGTATTTACAAAAAAATGTAAGTACCAAAAAAAAAAAATATATATATTAAAAATACCCCCATAATATTCCACATACAAACAGCCCATCCCTGCTTGACAAATGTCACGTAACGTTGCCAATAAATTCTATTTTCAACAGATTGTGACATTACGGTTACATTACATTACGGCCGAGTAAGCACTTTCACTGCTTTTCATATAACAAAAGCGATCAGCTGACACAACTACATTTACGGCTTCTACATTTACGTTCGGCTAATTCTACCTTGAGTAATGATCAGCTCGTAGGACGTCGTGTGTTAAAATTAAATGAAACTTTTCTACTCGAATGACTCATTACTGTTTAACATAAGTTAGCTTTAAGTTAACTCAAGGACCGAATGAAAAATAAAAACACATCTAAATATATTTGCATATAGCTGCAATACGTTTTATCCATATCAATATCCTTTTATGTTTATTTTGCCACTTTTTCTCAGTGTGTTGAATAATTGTTGGGCTGAGAAAATTCCTTAGAACTCATAACAGCGCAGACGCAGAAAAAGGGGGTTTTTATAACAACTCTCTTCTCACTGGAAGGTAAAATAAGTGCTTACATTACAAATTCATTTTGCTGAAAGGTTCTACAACGTTTTTTATATTTGAAAAACTTTATTACATGTGTGTTGAAATATGATTAATGGAGGTCAAATTGTAAACATTGGCTTTAAATTTATATATTTCCTTAGAACTTCAGCATTGCAAATAAGAAGTTCGTTCATACTTTAATAGGTGTTGGCAGAAATTAACAACGACGATTACAATTCGAAGTTTGTTCTTAATTTATTTGCTTTGATAAAAGCACATAAAACGTACATAAACTGTAGTGCATATATGTTTGTATATACATACATATATGTATATAATATAAATAAACGTATGTATATACATACATATACCTATATTAAGATAGCCATTCAAACCATAAAGTACAACTAGTGACATCATCATTTTTTCCATTACCTATTGAAAGCTTAAACATACTTATGCAACATAAAATCCAACAAGGTCGACCTAGTTTTGCAAATAAACAAATAAAATATTTTTTTATTGTGTATGTATGCAAGTGAAAGGTTAGCCAACTAAGCAACGAAAGCAGAGTGAGAGTTAATAATCATACTATAGGGACATTCTTTTTATTGTACCAAGTATCCAAAGAACTGGAAATAATAGGAGTTATGTATGTTAAAAATATTTGTGAATAAAAGAGCTACATCGAAATTATAACACTTTAACAAAAAAAATCCTTATTTTTACTCTTAATATAAATAAAAAACCCTCACAAATGTATATACAATGAATCACTAAAGTAAGTAAACAGCTATTCAATTGGTATATATTTCTTTTTAATCAAAGTCTATAATTTAATTTAAAAAATTTAGTTTAGTTTTTTAGAGTTAAAGGCAGTTAACAATAATAATAAACAAAATTAACAATATTCTTGTATTTGTATAATTTGTGCAAGAAAAACAAAGAAACTTAACTAAATTAACATGCAATAGTTAGTAGGGTGAGTGCACCTGATGTCCTAATGCATGTACAGTGGCTACAAGCCAAACTCGGGCACTATAATAAACTGATTTTGTTGATAGAAATCAAACTAATAAGAAATAGTTAAGGAAAGCTTTTGTTTGATTCTTTATGATATACATACTCGTATATATTAAGCTATTAAGAATAGAAAATAAAATTAAAATTCAGTAGTTGTGAGAAAAGGTAAGCTAAAAAGACTTCAGTTTGTTATCAAGCGAAACTCGGACGGCTACATTAATGTCTGAGAATATTACTAATTGTTATAAAATTAATATTTTGTGTTCAGACCATTGTTTTTTATAACCATTTGGAGTCCCTTTGGAATAGATTCGACCAATTTTTGACAGTAACCAGTAGGCAGTTTTGCCCATTCTCCTAATAAAACCCTTCTTAGCTCAGATTTGCTAGAAACTGACTGATGCTGAACTTTTTTATTGAGATAATCCCACAAAATTTCAATAGGATTTATTTTTCATGACGTGTGGCACATTATATAGCAGCCACGATCTTACTTTGTGGGCCTTGTGTTGGGGTCGTTATCTTGGTAAAAGTACCAATCGTTATCCAGAGCAAGCTTATCCACACTTGTTGGCAAGTTTTCTTTTAAAATGTTTAAATAAACAATTTGATCGATGATAGTGTCAATAAAATGCAAAGATCCTGGACCTGATGCAAATAATGAACCCAGAGAAGCACTGAACCACCCCTATGCTCTACTGTCGGTTTCAAGTTATTCAAACGTAGTTCCTAATTTTGTCCCTTCCATACTATTGGTTTATCATCCCACCCAAATATGATAAATTTGCTTTCGTCGTTGAACATAACGTTTCTCTAAAAAGAAAAACCCTTATTTTGGTACTCTTTTCTAAATTAAAGTCTTTTGGTTTGATTGCGCTTACTAATAAGAGGTTTTTGTCTAGCTCTTCTACCATTAAGAACAACTCTGTAAAGAAAGTTTCTTATTGTTGATTATTGAGCTTGCTTTCTTGCCAAGGTCACTTTCAGCAATAACAGCAGGTTTTGGAGCACTTAGAAAGGGATTTGCTTTTATTTTTCTGACAAAAAATGTTCTTTTGACTCAGAAAATATTTTGTTGTGGGCATGCTTTGGTCTATTTTGCACCGTTTTATGCACTTTGGAACTTTTTATTATGCCGTGCACAGTTGAATGACTTCTATCAACAATTAATGAAATTTCGCGAGCACTTTCTCCTTTCCTTGCATGCTCAATAATAAGCTTTCCAACTTCGATACTAGTTTGTCCTCATTGTATAGCCATCTCCTTTAGCTCTGTTTATTCTGTATAATTTTCGAAAACTAAACTGAATGGCTTTCCCCTAAATATGTAAATTATATCAGCGAAGTTGGCCGCATTGAAATTGCATATTTGCAGTTATTAACCCATAAAAGTTACTGTCCGAGTTTGGCTTGTGCAAGTCATTTTGACTTTCAAAGCGTTTTCAACTTCAATTTTACGCACAATTATTAAATTTCTGAGTTGATTTTTCCTTTTGTTCGTGGAAGATATACACAAATAAGAAAATAGCTACATTAAAAAAATTTTTAATGTATGATTTTTAAGCGATGGAGTCACTGTACCAATAGTTATTTTTACTTAAATAACTAAGAATAAAAGTAATTATGTATTAAAATAAGGCTAAATAAAATTTATAAATATTCTCAGCTTTCTATCTGTTAAGAACAGTTTAGTGGAGTAACTTTGACAGTATTTTCCTCCCATTAGTGACTGTTTTAGGGTTTTTGCGAAAATGCTATTTTCTTAACAAAAAATTGGTGGGAAGCCGAATTAATAATGTCAATAATTAATTTAAAATAATCAATTATTAATTGGAAATATTTTCTAAAGGTAGAAAACTGTTAAAATATGGCTATAAAAAGGAAAAAGCTGAAAAAATATTTTTTTCTCTAATTTTAAGCGGTGCCGGCAATAGGAACGAAAAATTTGTAAATGTTTCAGTAGTCGGCATTTGAGTGCTGACTGAAAATCACTTGTTCCTATGGTTGACAGTGGCTTTTACTACTAGTTTTGTTAATTTTGAGATCTCAAAATACGTTAAGATTTATAGAAATAATAATTTGTTAAATCTTCATATCTTTTTCAACCTCCTCTTAAGTAACACTGGCCAATGACCAATATATATTAAAATTTGACCTCATCACGTGCCAATAACCAATGAAATATGACCACTAAAGGTTCAATTTGTAATACATAGTGTCCAGATCTGGGCTACCACGGTTAGCATATTTTTGGGAGCCACGTGAATTACGTTTATAATAAAAATACTTTATTTATTGAAATGAATCTTAAGACTAAATTTAAAATCTTAAAGAAATTTTAATTAAGCAACGCAAACAAAAATGCTTACGTTGCTGTCTGGCAAAGTGTGGGAATAAAAATAAAAATGTTATTTAAAACCTTTAATGTTCCTTACACTTTAACAGCCGTTAATATTTATTAGGGGATCGGTATGTAACTTCTCCACGCCCTTGTTAAAAATCCTCCTGGATTGTGCATATAAAAAAAAGAAATTTAAATTCAATTTACTTTCCTTATATTTCTAAAAATTTTAATCTATGTAGTTACAAATCTTTCAAGATTAAAATTTTTTTTCATTCTTTTTTTTTTTTTTGATTTAGTTTTGTTGCATGTATTTTACTTTTATTCTATTTTAATGATTAAGATTACAATATTTGTATTTTCTTAATATATTATTTTATTTTTATACTGCAATTATATACTGAATAACTAATAAATACATACATGCAGATTAGTATGGAAATTTTTGTTTTCATATTGAAAAAAAATATATACTTATACAAATAATAAAGTTTTATATTTCTACTTCTGACTTTTGTGGATGTGCTGGTTTGTATTTCTTCATTATTCTATCAATAGTACTATTTTCATTTTTTATATTTTTTTATTTTTTGCTGTTTAAAGTTTATCTTAATATTATTTCGTTTCATCACAAAAAGCAAAATAACAAAAATCACAATGACAACCATAAGGAGTGTTATATTCAAACCATAAGATACATTTCTGTGAACCTTGAGTTCTTCAATCTCCCTAATATTCTCAAAATGATCTACAACGATATTATTATATTTTAGTTTTATTCCTGATTTGTTGTACGAGAAGAGATTTTGGTAAAAATATCTTTCTTGAATTAAAAATTTTGTATTTGAAAATGTCTGATTGCAGAGTGTAATACTACAATTATTAAACGTTATAAAGAAGTTTCCTATTAAATTGAACTTTCTATCATCACAAGTCTGTCTCATTGACTCAGAAAAAGCATTCTTTAAAATCTTTGTTTCGTCATCGATATCTAATACAGATGTAACATTATTAAAAATGTACTTACAATTATCATGAAAAACACAATGCTTACTCATCCTTAATTTTCTTAAAGGTACATTTTCCTGATATGCTAGATTCATATTGTCAATTTCAACAATATATTCGTCCTCTGATTCTATTTCAAGGTTATTTCCGCTTGGGATTGGTACAATAAGTTTAAAATCTGTTTCAACGTAACTGTCCGGTATCTGAACTGCTATTACCAAAGAGTCTTCACTAAAAGTCATTACTCCCACTTTAAGCATCTTCAATTTGTAAAAGTCCATTTTAAATTTATTAATTTCCTGAGTCGTAAACATACTCGGATGTATAACGTCGCCTTTTACCGAAACTATATTGTCCTGAATCTGGTCAATCCTGTGGTCCAAATTCTTAAGCTTTGCCTGTTGGTCCAAGTAAATCAATCTCTTTACAAACCTTCCAGTAGCTTCATCAATCCTCACGAGAGAAGTTTCTATTTCCCTTCTGTCGCTCTCTATTGCAGTTTTAAGTCGTTCTAGCGACCTATTAATGGAATCATTGATTACTACCTGTTTATTGTTTGCGTTAATAGAATTGTGTGAGTTTCGGTCGGTAACAGAAAGCTGTTTAAAAATCTCCTGCCTATTATCGTCATCCATTGTACCAAACAACCACTTATACACCTTTCCTCCTAGGTTAATCAAACCTCTTCGCTTTCTATATGACATTGGCATTATGGTTTTAATTTTGGAGTTTATTAATTCGATCTCATCCCGAAGAATTTTCTCTTCTTGCAAATTTAAGCCTTCTATATTTTTACTTATTTGATATAAAATGTTTTGTATTTCGGTGGTATTCACAATGTGCACCAGGGTTGTTGTTGTGTTAACAACGTCCACCTCCTTAATTGTGATCTTAAGAAAAGCATCTTTTTCGCCCACCGCACTAATTTAAAGGGCAGACCGATTCAGCGTAATGTTCATCAACATCAGGAACACGAACGTTAGCACCTGCAAATTTAAAAGGTTTTTAATGTTGCATTCATGAACATTTCTCAACCAATGTTTTCTATATTTCAGCTAGTCCTTATGTCGCAAAGCCCTATAAATCTTTATATATCCTTCCTCTCTATTTTCTTCATACTTTTCTCTATTTGGGTTTCTTTTTTCGTTCAGTTTGTCCTTATACTTCTCTATTCTTTTCCTAATTAGCTCAAAATTTATTTTATTATTAACCACATCAAAGGGAATACACTTTATGGTAGGTATTGTTATAAAAATTAATGGCTTTTATTATTTGCGTTTCTATTGGTAACTGTTCCTCGAGATTCAATACTCTTATTTTTTCCGTTATGGTATTGTTTAAACGTTCCACATCAGCATTTCCTGTATGGCTATTGGGTTTCGTTACATGAAAGTCAATTCTTTCTGCATTCAAAAAATTTCTAACATTATTTGAATTAAATTCATCGTCAAACACAAATTTCTTTGTTTTACCCTGTATTGCCAAAAATTCTCTCAATTTTTGAACTACGGCAAATGTGGCAACAATTAATTATTCTATGTATTGCAGTTTTTAAATTTGGGCTATAAATTTTGTGCTTCATATTCTCGTAAGTGGCCAATATCCCTGAATGTCCACTTTCGTATTTATGAAAAAGAGCTATATTCTTATTCAATTCATTGAATAATTTGCTATGTCTGTAGCAAAGTATGAACATGTAAATATTTTATACTTATTTCTATCAGGAAATCCATCTATCAAACACAATTGCACTTTATAATAATCATGATCACTCAACTTAGAATATAGTCCAATTTTTCCTTTCTTGATTTCTCTTCTTAAGATATTAGACACATTTTCCTGTTCAACGTCATTTCTATCTACGAATATTCTTTTATTGCCAAAAACGTTTTCAATATTAGTTTCTCCGATTGCGTTGTTGCTTGCATCTGTTACAATTTTAAAACGTTTATTGAAATTTGTATGATTGAAATTTTATTTGGATCCGGCTTGATACCATCCGTTGTCAAAACATGACCTAAAAACTATGTTTCCTTTCGTAGGAACTCGCATTTATCAATTTGAATCTTTATTTTCGCCTTTCTCAAAGTCTTAAATATGTCCCTCATATTATTGATATGCTCTGTCAATGAAGTACTAAATATAAGAATGTCGTAAATATAGACAACACAGGTTTCATAAGTATAGTTTCTAAGCACCGAGTTCATCAACCTTCCAGAGGTTGATGAAGGCGCGAGGGTGCGAAGGCGCATTTCGCAGACCAAAGGGCATTCTGACAAACTCGAAATGTCCAAATGGGGTAGAAAACGCGGTTTTTTTTCTATACTCCTCCTTTACAAGTATTTGGTGGAAACCTTTGGTCAAACCAACAGTTGAAAAATATTGGGCTCTACCCAATCTGTCTAATAAGCTGTTCAGGTTAGGGATAGTATATTTATCTTCAACCGTATGTTTATTTAATTTTCGGTAATCTATGACTACACGCCAGATTCAGAAACTTCTTCTTTTACCGTGCTCAAGATATTGAAAAATCAATATTTACTTTGTATGGAAGGTACCATGCTTATTATCCAATTCCGCCCAATTTTTTAATGATGATGGGTACAAGAAAAAAAGTTTCTGGAGTGAAGTTTGGGACAAGATATACAAAATTCAATATTTTCTATGTACGGGATTATCGGATCCGCAACGAATGTGTGTTGCAATGTACTTATGTATGTTTGTTTAGAGTCTACAGATAGCTAAGCGGCTGTTTTTCTTGAAATTTTTACAATATCGATCTGTCTCTCTGGAAGGTATATAGGCTATACAATTCAAAAATTAAAACTAGGTGGTGCCACGCTTGGGCAAAGTAAATGTTTATTTGTGTTTAGCTTTATGACCTGTACAGTAATAGTTTCTAAATTTAGTTTATTCAAAATTTGTGCGTCGCACCTTCCATAAATAGTAATAATTAATTTCCGCATGTTTTGAGAATGGTAATAGAGAAAGTATCTTCATTTTGTTGCTGATATACATCATCAAACAAAAAGTAGACGGTGTTAACATCTCCTATGAACGGGTGGTCACATCCCTTAATTATTTAAAAGAAAGTTTAAATAAGCCGAGGTCAAGTTTGATTCTAATTAATGAATGCTAATCTCGTGCAAAATTGTATTTGAGGTTTATAGTATGTATATGCTATGTATGTATGTATATTGAGAACGGTAACGGTGAAAGCTTCTGAATTTGGTATAAATGACTGCATTGTCAATACACATCATCAGTGACAAAACTAAATATTAATTTTTGTATATCTTGAGAACGGTAATACTGGAACTTTTTAAATTTGGCACTAACAACTTCATTGCCAATATAAAGTCGTCACTCCTTTAGGGAGCATATTGGCTTTCCACAAAGTATCTATTGCTTTGTTTTAGTTTCCTTAGTGTTACAAATTTATTTTGCTGTTGTAGAGTACAATTGTTCCGGTTAGAAAGGAAATATTATATCATTCATTTGTCTGCTACGGCTGGCCTCACAGTTCACAATTCGATCGGACCAATTTTCGAGAGCTTTTTCGAGTGTATGGGGTCGTATCTCGGCAATGGCGTCACGGATGTTAGCCTTAAACTGCTCAATTGTCTCTGGTTTGTCGGCATAACACATGCCTTTAATGGTGCCCCACAGAAAATAGTCCAACCGTGTCAAATCGCAGCTTCGTGGCGGCCAACTGAAATCACCATTTCGGCCATCAAACGTTTGACGCATTAAATCGGTTGTGGCATGAGGTGTGTGGCAAGTTGCACCATCCTGTTGAAACCAAACAACGTTCACATCAATACCACGAAGAGCGGGCAAAAAAAAACTGTTATCATGGTGCGATAGGTGTCTACATTGGCCGTAATGGTTGCGCCGACCTCATTTCTAAACAGATATGGGCCAATGTTGCCTCCGATCCACAAGCCGCACCAAACAGTCACTCGTAATGGGTGGATTGGCTTCTGTAAGATGACGTTTGAGTTCTCTGAACGCCAAATACGGCAATATTGCTTATTAACATACCCACCAAGATGAAATGAGCGAAAAGATGATTTTTACAATTTTTTTTATTTTTTTGTTTTTATTATACTGCAATTTCCTACCAATTGTTTTTGCTTTGGAAATAAATTTCCAATTTAAACCATAGATGGCCGTACCGATCCATCATCAATAGAAATTACTTCGTGATCATTAAAAATTAGCCCTCAAATAGTGGTCGCATATTAATTCTTATTTTTGCATACGTTGAAAACGAAAATAACGGGATTTAAAAAATTTTTTTTCACAACAACTTCAGTGTCAATACGAATCATGAGCGGGATTGGATAAGTAATCATAGCATAGCCATACATGGTAAATATTTATTCCTGAATGTCTTGTGAACGGTAACAGTAAAAATTTCTAAATAAGCCAAGTAACTTTGGCCTAGTAAATTTGAAGTTTTGTACACCACATAACGTTAACAGTAGAAAGTTCCAGATTTATCTGCTTTAGGCAAAAAGCTGGAGAAACGAGCTAAGATGATTTAATAATTAAAATTTGTATTTGGTTTTTTTCCATGGTTTCTTAATTTAACGAATTTCATTTCCCGGTATTTGTATTCGGTAAACCCGGGAATTTTTTCATATCAATAAAAGCTTTGAGCTAAAAATATTTACAAATGTAAAACATTTTGTGTACTAATACCGCGTAGAAGTGAAGCAGCTGAAATAAAATCCCTATTAAAAAATCACATAAAAGTGTACAATTTAGTATTTCAGATATGTACTTGCCACAATTACATATAGTCATGTGAAAAATAATAGGGAAGCTTATATCAAAGGAGTTAAAATTCCAACTCTGTTTTATATTCAACCATTTATCAAAAAGATCTTATAAATTGTCTGCTTGAATTTCGACGTCGTAAAGAACCGTTTTGCACCGCTTCTTAGTTGTAATACATATTTCTCTTATGCTTTTTAGGAAAACAGCAATGTGTTCCTATTATTTTTCACATGACTATATATACATACATATGATCCCAAAGTTAAGAAAAATTTGTGAAAGAGAACTTAGTTAAAAGTGTGGCGAAGTCTTACATATTTTATATATAAAAGCAATATTTAGTAATTTTTTCAGATTTGTTAGAAGATGGTAAAAAAATTTAATGATACAGGGTGTCCGCCGGGAAGGTAAACTACTTTCTTTGTTTATAATTTTTGATTATATGAAAGAGAATGGATCTTTTATTAATAAATGTTTTATTCAATGTCGGCAATTATGTATGGAATACAATATCAGCTAAATGCTCGCCCCTGTTAGCCTCACAAATGCGAGCCCTTTTGAGTACATTTTTCATTACATTCTCACACGTCTCACGTGGTATTTCATTAATTTCATCACGAGTATTTTGTTTGAGTTGCTCCAGCGTTTCTGGTTTGCTTGCAAAAGCCTTGCTTTTCAGATTTCCTCACAAATAGAAGTCCAGAGCAGTCAAATCAAGCGACCGTGGAGGCCAATCAACATCACCATTCCTTGAAATAATTTGTTGTGGAAGGAGATTTCACAGTAATTCTATTGTAATCCTGGCTGTAAGCGATGTGGCACCATCTTGTTGAAACCATGCGCCAGTTAAACCCAAAGAATGCAGTTGTGGTGTTAAAAAGTTTTCAATCATATCACGATATCGCACCCCATTGACAGTTACTGTTACGCCGTTTTCAGTTGCAAAAAAGTAAAGCCTAGTGATTCCTCCTGACCAAATTGCACACCAGACTGCCACTTTTAATGGATGCAGAGGTGACTGATGAATAATTTAAGGGTGTTCCATTGCCCAGAACCGACTATTCTGTTTATTCACTTAACCATTCAAATGAAAATGTGCCTCGTCATTCAATATGATTTTTCATGAAAGTCGGGGTTGTAATGGGCGAGCTGTTTTAACGATAAAACACGTTGGTTTACTGAATATTTTTCCATAATAAATTTGCCACATCACTACTTCACGGCTGCCAAATTTGAACTGTCAAAACTAATGTTTACCATAATAACGGCAAAACAAAGTAGCATACATTCCCGGCGGACACCCTGTATTTTGAGAGGGAATAACAATAAGCAATAATGCCAAATAAATTTAAGAGTAGTGTTCTGTCGTTAATACGTATTTATGATGTCCGTCCACAGTTTTTCAGTGTCTTTTTTATTAAATTACAGACAAGAAAAAGAAAATTAAAAAGCTAAAATAGGTCAACAAATAATAAACAACATAACATTCTTGTGATTTGAACCCAAAAAATTAACAAAAATCAAAGCATAATAAAAAAATTAAATTATAATAATTGACGAAATATTAAGATTTTAAATAATAAAAATAAAATAATAACAAAACGATAATTATTACAACTCTTGACAGAACAATTCCTACAAAATAATTTAGGGACGACAATAATATAGTAACTAATTCAACAACAAAGTGACCAGCACTCGTGCCGAATTAATATATAAAAAACAAATAACAAAATATAAATATTGGGACAAACAACAAAACAGAAAAAAACAATATCAACATTTAAACAAACACAACAAAAATATCACACTATCTATACTAAACAAATAACCTGTCTCCTAAATGGATGAAAATTTCAGGACGGCAATGAAAGATAGACAATATTGAAATATAGTGGCCAATATGTGATGGACTGTACGAAGTGGAAAATTTGAGAAAAAGAAGAAGTTATAACACTGGCTACTGAATAATCAATCAGCAGTCTTTGTCGTCCGCATCTGAAGAACGGTTGTTCGATTTTTTATTTGCTTATGATTTCTTATTTATTGTATTTTTGTATCTTCCTTGTTCAATTTACATAATGGCAAGACGTTTTAGGATTGATTTCTGCAATGTGCGCGGGCTACGGGCGAACTTTTTCTCCGCGTATGCACACATTTGTCTCTATAGGCCGGATGTTTTCGCCTTATGTGAGACCCAGGTTTCGGAAAATGCTGATCCAGAGGATTTTCATATTCCTGGGTATCACCCTCTTTCTATTTTTAATTTTCATAGGGGTCTTGCAATGTACATTCGTGATGAAGTTGTGTACCAGTGCCAGCAACCCCTTACCATGTATAATGCAGAATTTAACTGTCTTTGGGTTAAATTCCAAATCAGTGCACATCTTTTGCATTTCGGGTTCCTGTATAGAAGCCCAAACGCGGGAATAGAGGTTTAAATATCTGGCTTTGACTCTCTTTTCGATTCCATATCGAGTATCCTTGCGAATTACCCGAACAGTGAAATTGTTGTTGCTGGTGATTTCAATGTTCATAATTCGTCTTGGCTACGCCATTCAGGCCGCACAACTCCAGAGGGCCAATACGTAAAGCTATTTGCTATTTATTTAGTGAATGAACCTACTCACTACACACCCTGAAAAATATGTAGTCTAGATTCTTGCACCTCTCGGAAATTCGGATCACTGTACCATTTCTGCCTCTTTCCCGTTCTCCATCCTTCACAACGCTCCACATACAGCTACGAAGTGCTTGGTTTTCAATTAAGGGAAAGCTCGTTCGGTTGAGCTGAACGATTGGAAACTTTGTTTCCTGATTCAAACGTGAATGCCATGGCCGAAATGGTTATCAATATAATGAAGCTGTGGATGGATAATTGCATCTCATCCAGAAAGCTTCCGATTAAATCAAGAAATAAATCTTGGTTTAATCAGACGTGCAAGCTTGCAGTCAGATCCAGAGAAGAAGCATTCAGAAATTGGCGTAATAACATATGCGATCATACTGATTCGCTTCGCAAAAAGGCGAGATCTTCGGAAGTAAGAGCTTTTGGTCATTCATTAAAAGGCTTAAGAACAGCGGTAGTTCAGTTCAAGTCCTTATAAAGGATGACCAAACTTTCACTAACCCAGTTGATAAGGCAAACCTTCTGGCTGAAATGTTTGCAGGTAATTCAAACTTGCCGGAGAGCGTTTAACCACTGCCTGAACTTGAAAGAGTATCAGAGACTATGCCTAGTATATTCTTTCGAGCCCGTGCAGTAAAAATGGTTCTTGCAAATCTCGATGTTAATAAGTCTTCTGGGCTGGATGGTATTCCAGTGCTAGTCCTGAAGCAGTTCTCTTCGACGCTTGCGCGTCCATTGGCTACTCTTTTCTTTCTTCCTTTGCATCTTATCGTGCAGATGTTTTTCCATCTTGCTGGAAAATTGCTAATGTAACGCCAATTCCTAAAAAGGGTGAGGCTAGTAACCCTGAAAACTACCGCCAATAGCAGTTTGTTCGGCACTTTCCAAAGTTATGGAGAGTATGATTAATAATCACCTTGTGAGATATTTAGAGTCCAATAATTTGATGAGCGATCGTCAATACGGTTTCCGTAAGGGTCGCTCTACTGGTGATTTTCTGGCGCTACTCTCTGAAAAGTGGAATAGGTGCATTCATGGATTTGGTGAGAGTAAAGTTGTGGCCCATTTCCAAGGCGTTTGACAAAGTCTGGCACGAGGCTCTCATATGCAAATTTATTGCTTTTGGTGTCGGTAGTTACTTCTCTCGATTCATATCTGGCTTTCTCAGAAATCGCACTATAAGAGTGGTTATAGATGGTATCTCATCCGACGAGTTCAGGGTAAATTCAGGAGTACCGCAAGACTCTGTTCTTTCTCCAACTCTATTTCTAATATTTCTAACCGACTTTTTTTTCTCACTTCTAATCCTATCTACTCTTTTGCAGATGACAGCAACATTTGTCATTCATATTCTTTTGATCGTAGGCCGAGCCTTTTGGAGATTGGGGCGAAAAAGCAGAATATGGACGACACGCTTACAAGCGCCCTGGCGAAAATCTCTGAGTGGGGTCGCGTAAACAGGGTCGACTTTAACGCGTGCAAGACGCAATGTTGTTTTCTGACACACAGACGTGGTGTTGTGTTGTCATCTGTATTTATGGGTAATGAAGATATTCAGGAATCAGAGTGTCGAAAGAAGCATTCAAGTGCCTCGGCTTTTTAAGGCGGTGTAAAAATAACTTCACTCCATCTAATCTCCTTTAATATTTACAAGACCTATATCGGACCCATATTGGAATACAACTCTCATGTACGGGCCGGTGCTTCAAAGTCTATTTTGAAGCTTCTCGACCGCGTACAGGAGAGGGTGAAGATTTTTATTAATGACAGTATAGTAGCCAACTCTATCGATTCATTAGAGCATCGTTGCAATGTGGCGTGTGTTTATTGTTCTATCGGTACTATGACGGAATGTGTTCTGACGAAATTAAGGAACTAATTCCTGGTAATCATATATTCCTACGTAGTACTCATATTTCTCGTAGAGCACATCCCTTTGTAGTTGATTGTTCAGTGAATTACACAACGCATTAGAGGGAGAATTCGTTCTTTGGTCGCACTGTTCGTTTGTGGAACAATCTTCCACTTACGACATGAGCAAATTCAAATCGAACGTCCATAAACACTACTCACTCTATCCTCTTTCCCACAATCTATTTTCCTAGTACCTGCACAATGCACTGCATGAGTAGGGGTTACCCTTGGGTGCTGGTCTCAAACAAAAAAAAAACAAAAATGTAACACTGAAAAATAAAAAATCTTAGAAAAAGCCAAACGAAAAATGCTATCCTACAATAATATGTCATTTTCAAAAAAAAAAAGTAAATGGGGCTTTGATTAGACTTTTTAACTACGAAGATCGAACAGTTATTATTCGACCGCTTTTGACCGGTATTTTTGGTTTTGTCGAATACGGTTTTTTTTAAACCGTTCATTTTTCGAATACCTAATAAACCGGTTATTTTAACACGAATCACCGGTACATTTTAATACGTATAATATTTATACGTTTTTATATTTTTTATTGCAAATATGCTAGTCGTTTAAGTATTTTTTTTAACTTAATATATAACGTCTTATTTTTGTATTGTATATGACAACCTTGAACGTCTCACAAATAACGTGAAAACCATGGTAGATTGAAAGAGATATGCACACTTGAGCAACAATAACTTTTTCTAATTTTCTGTATATAAATATTAATTTTTTATATGCGAAGTATGATGATCAACTAGACTCATTGAAAGGGACCTACAAACGCCGGCTTCGAACGGCAGATGATATAGTTAGTAAAGTCTCTAGCAATGTTGTAAGGTGATACCACTGTTGAAAATAGTCAGATGCTGTCGCTTGTTATTGAGCCAGGACTTCTTAGTTGGTAGGCGGGTGCCTTACCAAACATATGCATTTATGTTTCTAAACATGTACCCTGAAGTGTGAAAATATTTGGAAATCGATGGAAAGGATAAGTATACATAGATATATTGAGAGTCCTTAAATACCAAGCTGAAAAGGCTATTGGACACCAGGAATTATTAACCACCTTAAATATGTTTCTGAGATTGACGTTATTGTGCAGCAAGGAAAACTTTTACAAAATACACAGTAAAAAATTAATCACTGGATTAAATATTAGTTGCGCTGTCGATGAAAAAATTTTCGTTAAAGCCCTAAAAATGCCGAACGTTTTTCTAACATACTTGCTAAAAACTGCAACATGGGACGAAAATTAGAAAAAAAACCTTGGTCTTTGTACACTGTTGTTTAATTTAATAAATTTTTCGCGTTGTTTACTTCAACTACCCTGTGGCGTATTTGAGCGACATTGTCACTATAATACCTTTATCGATGAATCATCGTCACGAACTCGCTATTGTCTGTTAGGACTCACTGATACACTGACGCCTGCATCTATAGATTAATAAAAATATCAATATTTCGGTTTTCAAATTATGTTTTCCGACCAATTAAGTGATGACGATCTTTAACCTTCTTATATGGGAAGCAACATTCCACATCGCTGTAACGGGATTTCCGAGAAAATAAATTTTTCCCCTTTTTCACTGGAATGTAAATAGTGCGGGAAAAACCTTAATTTTATAAATATTAAAATACGGTAAAAGTTAAAAAATGATAATTAAAATGGTAGCGGCGAGGCAAGCAGGGTTTTAGTTAGTCATAATCAGGGAAATCAGAAATACGCAATTGCATGTTTTTTCTCAAGCGCTTATTAGACGATCCAACTTGGTTGACTGCACTGCCTGATGAGAGAGAGTCTTTTGCTATTACACGATCCAGTGAACATCAGTATACAACAGCAATGCTCGTTCATATTGTTCAGGCTGTTTATTTATTCTCTTCGTTAATATTACAACCAGAGTTGCTAAAAAAAAATTCTACCTAAAATTATCCTGAAATTTACCAAAATCAACTGTATCGCTAACCTTTATTACATTGTCTTTCAATTTAAATATCATACAGTTTTTTACTGATATTGTTTGTATAATTCCTGGAAAATTTTTTTTTTTTATTTTCTATAAAAAAAAACTTAAGAAATTGTAATAAATTCAGCATTGTTGAAAAGTCTTCATTATTATTCTTTACATTATTCCAAACGGCAACAATAATTAGCTTGTTAGCGATGAACGAAGAAGAGGTGTCAGATTTGACGATTTACAGTCATTTTTAACTATCAATTGTACCCTTATTTTGACGATTGTCTGGAGTTAACAATATGCAAGATCTTCTTTTAGCACTTCATAAAGACTTCAAAATTAATCATAAATTTGAACTATTAATAGCAAGGAGTAAAACAGGTAGTTATAGCATACATCAGCTATGATTTCTTCTGTATTTTATGTTTTTTTAACTTACTAATTGCCAAATAGTAATAAATGTTATGTTAACCATTATAAATATTTTAAAGTGCAAAATAGTTTACAGTTTACATGTGAACAGAAATCGGCGAAAATTAATAAAAAAAAAAAACTAAAAATTAACCATTTTAAATATTTTAAAGCACAAAGTGTATAATACAACTAAAAGTTGCAAAGAAATTTTTTAAATAAGGCAATAAAAAGCAGAATGCGTAGATATTTAAAGAAAAATGGTACGTTTTACAAATATGTTCATGCATGCACTAATTAAATACAAATTTTTTAACTAGATACAATGGAAAAATCCGATCAAGATGACGAAAGCTGCAGTAGTCCTTCCGCTGCAAGTTGACATTGTAGTATACGTTAGTTATTTTTTAAAATCAATTATATAAAAAATAAAGATTTGCGCAGTTATTTTGTAAAAATATGTGCAGCTGGGGACATAAGCATTTGTACACCACAACTATTTAACAGTTTTCGCACAATTGAATAACAGTGGCTCACGATCAAATTGAGCCAGGCTATATTTTTTATAAAATTATTAATATCTAGTAAAAAGCAAATCTAATTGGCAAAAACAAATAAGAATTTTAATTAATTAACTTCAAAGCTTAAAAAACAACAATTATTTCAGATAAATTTTGGTTTTAACATACAAAAACAACAAAAACTCAAAAAGGCATGAAAATGCACCTCACAGTGAAAGTGAGGTATACCTTCTGCATCCCTTGGATATGTACCCATCCTACGATCCTTGGATAGAATGACCCAACAATAGAATGTGAACAACATTTCATATTAACTAAAGGAAAGTTATCTGTTTTGTTGTTTTTTATTTAGTATAATAAAAAATTAAAACTAAAATAAATAAACCCTTCCTGAGCAATGATTAAACCAAATACATACATAAATATCTACATACATATATATATAAATATATACATACATATATAAAATAAAGTTAAATTTGATATTTAGCCTTTTATTTGAAAATAAAATAATAAATCTAAGAATTTGTGTGACAATTTATACACCATGGGACCATGTGCTCTTTGACAATAATTTTTTTACAAGAATCACATTTAGTGCAATATTTATTTGAATTCCTTCCATGTAGACAGAAGAACCACCGCTATCGTTTATTTGGTAAATTACTGGACAATGGTGAATTTTTACTATTTTGAACATTGCGAGGCACCAGTGCGATCATTTCGTTCTTGAATATTTTTATTAGCTGATCTGCCAATTCTATCAGATAAAGCCTGCGTCTGAAATTTTTATTGGAATTCCAGGCAGGATTCATATTAGTCCATATGACGTAGGAGTTATATGCTGATAAATCTATCATATTTAAAAATAAGGCAACAGGCTATCGCTTAGTCATGCGCTTACTCCAGCTTTCGTTTGGTTTCTAGCAGAATAAAGACACCCTGCTTTGATGGTAATACACCTTTGGCGGTATTTAAATTTCAATTCGACATATTAGCCAGTAAAAATGGATGGAATGATGATGAGAAGGCTCTATAATTAATTTTGGTGTTAAAAGGTGCTGCAGCAGAAATTTTAGAAACCATGCCAGCTAGCTGCAGAAACCACTACAACGACTTAATGGTGGCGTTACAGTGTATATTTGGCGATGAGCACAAACGCGATTTGCACCGCATGGAGTTAAGGTGCCGAGCTCAAAAGTCTAATGAGTCGCTTCAAGACTTTTCAATAGAAGTCGAGAGGTTGTTGCAGCTTACCTTTCCAGAGACCATCTCAAGACCGAAGCTTCGTTAACGGCATACGAGACCCAGATGTTAAGCTAGCTGTATGTGCTACACAAAAGACAACCTTCGCAGATAGAGTGGCGGTCGCACTAGCGCAGTAGACTGCTCGCACGATGTCACAGCCACATATACACAAGGTGCGTAATATTGAAGTTGTGGCAGATAAGGAGCAACCTTACAGCGTGCGGGTGGGTGGTAGAACCAGCAGAAATTAAGATGGACTTGTTATCAGCAAAGGCTCGTTAAATCTAATAAACAAGGAATAGTCCCGATGTAGAAAAGGAAAAGTGTGAGAAATTTAATAATATCAGACTACGAACAGTTACTGGGGACTCTGCGATCGTCTACGGAAAAGTTTAGGTGAAAGTGACTATAACGAACATATTTTTATTGTCGTCGATATTGTAGACGAGGTTAATATTGGTGCCGTTTTATGAAAGTCCATGATATCAATTTGAATATGGGGCAACAGATAATGAGTTGGCGTAATATAGATATACCTCATGACGTGGGATACCAGCATCAAGAGTGCGCTAAGAGATTAGTTGCTGTCAAACGGCAAAAATGACCACCTCAGACTGAATCATTGATGTGGGCTCGAATGGAAGGAGATTGTGAGGACAACCGCTTGTGGGTGGTAGAACCAGCAGAAATTAAGATGGACTTGTTATCAGCAAAGGCTCATTAAATCTAATAAAGTGAGAGTGCTCAATCTATCAGGCCACGAAAAACTCATTTGTGAAAACTCCGAGGTAGGCCAATGTGCTCCTGTAGAGGCGGTAATAAACAGCCAACAATTGCCAGAACCTGCCAATATATCAGCCAAGAACCAATAGGTATTTGTCTGGCTTACTTCGATGACATAATAGTGATGGGCAGAACTTTCGACGAACACCTCAAAAACCTGGCAGAATTTCTGAAACGAATATCAATGGTTGGACTAAAATTAAGTGTGAAGAAATGTGCTTTGTTCCAAAAACAGGTATAATATTTGGGGCATCTAATTACAGCAGAGGGCATTTCAACGGATAAAGATAAAATACGAGCAGTAAAGGACTGGCCTTGCCCCAAAAATCTTCATGAATTACGTAGCTTTCGCCACTCAAGAGGCGAATATAATTGTAAATGTTTTTGTGAACAACTGGGTATGCCGCCTACGGAGTTCCAATAGAGTTACATTCCGATCAGGATAAAAATTTCAAGTCCACTATATACAAAGAAATGTGTGAGATGTACGGTATGAAGAAGACTCGAACGACGCCGCTTCACCCACAGTCTGACGGAATGGTGGAACGATTTACTCGAACCCTGGAGGAACACTTGCGAAAAGTAGTAAGCGGGCATCTGAAGGATTGGGATGAACATCTATCGAACTTTCTACTGGCGTACCGATCAGCTATCCATGACTCAACATCTAAATCCCCTGTCAAGATTATTTTTGGGACTGAGCTAAACTTACCTGGTGACTTAGAGTTTAGTGTTAAGTTTACCACTGAACGAAATGCCACTTACGCTGAAAAACAGAATAGCCTCAATGAACTTCACGAACTTGTACGCTCACGAATTAAAATGGTCAGCGACAGATTATCTCCCAAGCTGCAAACTAGCTGGGATGGACCTTACAAAGTAGTCAAAAGGTTAAATGATGTGGTGTACAGAATACAGAAGAACAATAGCCCGCGATCAATAATGAAAGTGGTACATTTAGAACGACTTGCGAACTATGGGAAGAAGGATAATGAGCCTATTCGGGAGGAACAGGCTTAAGCGGGAGGCAGTGTTACGTAAATAAAAATACAACATTGCATTGTTGGATTTTGGTATATTTCTTGTCACCCTGTCAGTTTGGCAACACTACCACATCGACCATCTTTACGTTACATTTGAATTAGCGGATATGGAAATAGAACATGGTCGATATTTTCTGAACCTTACGGACTGTAGGTAATTAGGTATATAAAGGGGTGCTTTACCTACACGTCAGTTAGTTATCGTTTGGCTGTCGTAAGATAAAGACCTGTTAAAGCGGAAATAAAAGTGATGTATAAGTGAATATTAAGTTGTTGTAAACTGTATAAAAGTTATTGTGTAGTAAATAAAAAAAAAAAACATGATAAATTGGTTTAATTTTATTTTAACGTAATTTAAACGAACTCAAACGTTTTAAAAAGGTTAAAACGTAGAAATATTTATTTTTTTGGTACATAGGATACCATTGTTATATCCTTCAAAGCCAAAAAATCGGAGTGCAGTTCGGGCTTTTTTTCATATCTAGAATTTTTAATGGCAATAAAGTTCTATTTCTAGGGACAGTGCCAATGTAATATTCTCACAAAGTAGTTAAATGACAAGATTGTATGTAGTAAAAAAATTATCATATGTAATTGTGCATCCCTTTGGCAGAGGGTCTGATAATATTAGCACCACTCTCTCACCTAAATTGAATGTATGGAAATATAACAAATGTAATACGAAGTACAAAAGTTTCACCTTGATTTTTTTCTTGCTCTGCCTGTGTACACCTAAATATTCCGGGCATATTTAGTTGTGGAATCACAAAGTGCACAAATTTTTATGCCATATCTGGCGGGCTTTGATGAAATATACCGACCCCGAAATGGTACCAATTGTTCATCTACAGTAACATTTTCATGTAGATTGTAAAAAACTTTGAGCTTATTACTCCACTTTTCCCAAACGTTTCTTATCGGTGCTAGTCTGTCACAAAGTCTTCTTTCTCTGACAAGCTAGTGAGGTATTCTCCATGAGATTTATAAACTCCAGCTGTTACTTGTAATCCAAGGTATGCATCAAGCTCTATCAAATCAATGTTTTGCCAATCATTTCCATATAATTCGACACCTTTTTGATTTGTCATTTGAATAACAAGATATTTTATATTTGGTGATATAAACAAATCGAACGAAGACTTTGTATCTGTAACCATATATGTTGCTCTTTTGGTAGGTCCAGGATTATTCCATAAAATGATTTTTTGGCCACCTGCGTTAGATAAATATAAAACTGAAAGGCTCGCTTACAATGCTATTATTTGATGATGAATATGATTCGTCTTCTCCATGAATTTAGTTAACACCTAATCCTCATTTTGCATGATTTTTTTTGCACAGTATTGTTTGGGACGTAACTAAAATGCACAAACGGGCGGTTGTATATTTTATTATAAATGTCAAACGTTTTTATATTTTACATCTAATTCTGTATTTATGCAATTTTTGCACGATATCGTTTGGAACTTATCTAGAGTGTAAGAATAGGATTAAGTGTATTTTATTTAAAATATAGTTTATATTAATTTTTTTGTCATTAAACATTCACAAAAAAAGCAAGAAATATATGTTGTTCTTGTGAAAAAGTTAGTTGTTTACAGGCAACACTACCTTGTTCAGTATGCCTTGGTCACTGTCATATATTTAAAAAATTTGCGCCTGTCATGAATAACGGGGGAAATTTCTATTCCCATGAAATTTACAATAGCCTCGAAGGGTAAATGTTATCGTGAATCTCCCATGAAATATTCGTTCTCTTTTTATTTACGTTGAATGTTGACAAAAAATATTGTAAATAAGAAAAAATTTGTGAATTTTTATGGAATAGTAAAATGTTATCATAATTAAAAAATTTAAGAAAAAGAAATTTAAAGTAATACAAACTCCTGCAAGGCAATTGCCATTTTAAGTTTTGCACAAACAATAGCTCGAAAAGGAGACACAAAACGTGTGCTTTTCTTCAGCAAGACGGACGGAAAGGAACTGGTGGCTCTAGCCAAACGGTAACAATTTAAAAATAGCTTAAACTAAACTCCGATGGCTCAATGGGAAAATGGGACAAATTTCGAGAGAAAATACTATTCACGATCAGCAGAATTTTTACAGGGCTATCGTTCCCCACTGAATAATCAGAAAAGGGACACATTTTATTCATGATTGCAATTGTGGGAAATGGGAAAACATTTCGATGGAAATAGTATTCACGATAGACGTGATTACCTTTATTTTACAGATAGGATGTTATAATGAAAATATTTAAAGATGACTTTAAAGTTTGCTGTATTTAAAGTTGCCTTTTATTAACTCGAACTATAAATGCAAGTTGAAATAATGACTCTCTAAATACAAATTCACTATGGGGGGGAAAAAATAAGGACGCTCCACGTTATTTTAAAGAGAGTTATAAAAATATATGCTAATAGATTTGCACTAATTTTAGTTCTAATGTTGTTTTAGAGTGGTTAATAATTTGTCGAGTCTCCGTGGTTGTTAAAACTGCCAGACATCGTCAGGGCATAGAGTTCAAAAGTTTTGGCCGATTAAAGCTTGTATGTCATATAAAGCAACCTGAATTAACAATACGTCTGAGAGACGTATGATTTTTAGCATCCCTTTAAGGACATAAAAAAATTAACAATTTATTTAAGTGTTATTGAGATCACTTATTTAATAATTTTTTTTTTTATGTTAACATAAAAGTTTGATAAGTAAAAACTATAATAAAAACAAACAACGAGAACTAAAAAAACTATCAAAAATTATTGAAAAAGTTAGATCTCTTTTAAATTCATTAGGCGCTTATATGTAATATAAGTTATCATTATCAAAAAAAATGTAATTTTGTTTAATTATATGCAAGATTGCGCACTTTCTTTTGGTCTCCAGATGTAGTGGTTTCACATTTGGCACAAAAGATTTTCAAAATTTCGTTTGGTTTTTGAAGGACCATATCTTCTTTGTTAGAAACAGGGTGTTATCTTAATCATTTCTGGCCGCATGAACAACTAAATTTTAAATGTTGTCACGAAATGATTTTGACAAAGATGGAGTTTCGAGCCTGAATTGCATCCAACGTGTCGTTTAGCACCAAGAAAGATTTCTCATATATTCATTGCAACTTAAAGGCTTTTCATTAGTAGAAATTCCGTTTGACACATATTTGTTGCCGAATTTTTACCAACATATTGAAGTGATTCAGCATTGCCAATTTTTACTTGCAAAAGTAGTGTGAGGAAACTGTATTATGCTGTCAAAAGTCGTAGCAGCTGTACTAGGTTCATTGACCTCATCAATTAATATTATTCGGTCAAAGATCGTAATACGTTAAATAGGCTTATATTTGCATACACCTCTTCAATTTGTATATTATCGCCATATTCGTCACTTTGAACATCATCATTCATTATTTAATTCTCCAATCCACTTACAGTTTCGGATACAATCGAGTCATCTATATTATTCTGTAACAATGCAGTAATTTGCTCATCCAATTCTCGCTTGAATACCATTAAGTTAAAAAGTGTTTGAAATAAATGTTTGAAAACATAACCAAAAGTTTCAAGGAAAATAAAAACGAAATAAACTTAAAAAATTAAACAAAAGATAACCATACGTCTCTTACACGTACAGATCTGCTATTTTTCAGATATAAAATAAACTTCTCCCACAAAAACTGTGACCCTTAAAAAGCTACTGATAATACTATTTCTCATAATAAACGAAATAAAACAGCAGACCTTTTAAATAATATATATTTCATTTAAGTAGCCTATATGAATCTATGTTTCTATACCTTCGACTGCGGAGGTGGAATTGTTTGACATGCCTTCGGATGTGGTGGTAAATTTTACCAAAACTTAAACTTTTTTCCAAAAATTAAATATTCTTCATAATAACATAATATTATTTATAATAACAGAGTTTTGTTTTTTAACTGAAGAAAACCGGCATTTTATTTTACAAGGCTGTTGTGTTTGTGTTATAACAAAAACATAATATTTTAAATTTATCAAAAATAATAGAATTTAAAACAGAATAAAAACTAAATGGCATATGGTTATATTAATAAAAGAGATCATATAAAAAAAAATATTGGGATAAAAAATTGCAGGTGCATCTTTTCGGACTTCTTTTCTATTAGTTTTTACATTGAAATATAATAAATTACAAAATATTGGTGAAAGATTTTCTGACAAATAAATTTTTTACCTATAATTGAATTTGAATGTACGTGTGGTAAAAAAATCTGCATAAATCTAACTTTAAGTCGGAGGTGTGGTAATTCTGGTTCTACTGAATACCTACGTTATCACTGATGTGTGGTAAAATACTTTCAAAGGAAATATAGCATATGATAGACACAGACAAATATTAACGCATAATGCAATTTTGTTACACGTGCTTGTTACAACAATGAGCAGATTCTTAAAGAACATCAGCGATAGGTCAAATGAGAAACCACCACCTCCGTAGTTAAAGGTAAACAATAACATTTTTTATCTCACCTTTTCCACATTTTTCAAGTTTAAAGCTGTTTTTGCACACTACTTAATGTACGAATCGTACTATATATGAAGGAGATATTAAGTTCCTTAGTAATGTAACTCATAAAAAAATCACACGATTATTTCAAAATTGTAAACTTTTTTCAAAAATACAATTTCAAGTGAAAAAAACCAGTTTGGTATTAATTGCGCGATTTTTTCATAGGTTGCTTTATATTATTATTAAAGTAGCATTTTTTCCCCAACTATTACGGTTCCTATATAAAATAGTGTGAAAAAACAGCTTTAAAGTTGGAGAATGTAGATAATTTTGAATGAATTGCTTTAGGCCACTTTAATGAAATATACATACATACAGTGGTTCACAGTGGAAGTCGGGCAACTTATTACAAAAAAATTAGGCGATAAAATAAATGCGATAAATTTGATAAAATAAATGCGAACTTTTTAATTTTTTTTTTTTTTTGAATTATATTTAATAAAGCACTTACTAAGTAGCAACAACAAACAAAAAAAAATTACCAACTGTAACATAAAATTTTATAAAACAGTGAGAAACTCCAAATTTGTGCTCACATTAAAAGTCGGGCAAACTGTTATATCTTATATATTAAAATGAATGTGCGTTTGTATTTTTGTTTGTTGTTTTCTTTGTGCCTTATGGACAGCTAAACGGCTGGACCAATTTTCTTGAAATTTTTACATTGTCTCTCTGTATGTCTGGAAAGTCGGATAACCGACTTTTGACCGCAGAATGTGTGCTTTTAACCATAGTGGAACGGTTAAAGCTAAAGGTTCATTATTCAGTCTAAGTAATTCAATGGCCAATACAAATCATCAATCAGAAAGTGAGCCATACAAAGTAAATATAGATTTTAGTATATCTTGAGAACGGTTAGAGCTAAAGTTTTAGAAGTTGGTTTGATTGACTTCACGGTCAATGCAAATCATCACTCAAAAAAGTGAGCGGAATTAGAAAAGTGGGACTGGTACCTCCCATACAAACCAAATATTGATTTTTGTATATCTTGCGAAAGGTTAAAGCAAAAGCTTCTGAATTTGATCTGAATAAATTTAAGGTTAATAAAAATCATTAGTCCAAAATGCGCGGAGTTGGATAACAGTGTGTTATACCTCCCATACAAACTAAATATTGATTTATTTATATTTTGAGAATGGTTAAAGCTAAAGTTTCAGTATTTGGTCCAAATAGCTTCATGGTCAATACAAAACATCAGTCGAAAAAGTGGACTGAATTGGACAAGCAAGTGTGGTACCTTACATATAAAGTAAATATTGATTTTTGTATATCTGGAAAACGGTAATAGCAGAATTTTCTAAATTAGGTTCAAACAAAGTTGCGAACAATACATATCATTAGCCAGAGACTGGGTGAGTTAGAAAAGTGGGTGTGCGCCTTCCATTCATACTGAAATGAAAGCTGCGTTGCCTATCCATATTAGCTAAAAAGTGGGTATTACAGAAACCACACTGGATAAAAGCTGTCTATATATGTATTTTATATACAAAAATATATGCGTGTTTGTGTTAAGACTGAGTACAGCTAAACGTCAGATTCTACAGTGTCTTTCTGGAACGAACTATTGGCTATCTCAAATGTTTGGATTTGGACCGGAAGGGCAAAACGGTAAAAATGTAACTCAAATAACATTTAAGATAATAATTAAAATTAGGGTAGCTAGTCTAATTATAAATTAAAAATCATTATATTCTTACATATACTTTTTATTTTCCATAGTCTCTCTGAAAACTTTTTGTTTTATTTACAAATAACAACGAGCGTCTTGGTTGGACCACCCTTTATTATCTGGTATAACGTAATTTTCACGGCATGAAGCATTTTAAGTCCATAGTTTGTATGAATTAATTATTTTATTGAATTTAGTGACTTTCTATTTCTCAGAAAAATTTGCATATAGAAAGGCTCTTACTTAGCGCAACTTTTAAGAAAACGCTAAAGAGAAAAAAATGCGACTTTTCGGTAGTTAAAACGCGCTAAGTATAGCTGGAAAAGCGCTAAATTGGCAATATTGGTGCGAAGAATGTACCCGAATTTTTTTAGGCACAGACAAGGGTGCCAGATGAGTTTGATTAAAAATCGGCATATTTGAAATTAAAAATCGGCATTATCGGAACTTCAAGGTAAAAATCGGCAAATTAAAATTTCCCATTTTAAGGACGATAATCATGCTTTCATTAACAAAAACTAACAAAACAGAGCATTAACTAATGTTTAAAACATGTGAACCGATATAAAAATAAAAAAAATTAAAAAATAACATTATGCAAACTGCATTTTATTGTTTGTACAATGGTCACATTCCTATTTTAGAGGAAAATGCAAAGTGCAGAGAAATTGAGTACCGTAAACAACAGAAAATTTTATCAGGATAACGATCCCAAACACATGCCAGATGTTACAAAGCTTTCGTTGATCCATTAAGAAATATCCATACGGAATCCAGAACCTTATGTAATTGAAAATTTGCGGAATAAATTGGCTAGGGAAGGGAGCTCATGAAAAAAAAAAACGACATCCTTATTCAGCTTCAAGCAGGGCTGGCAAGAACCTGGGTTAAAAAAAAACGGCCAATCGGGTAATTCTTCGATATCTTTTTAGTTAGTATATAGTTAGTATATACCATGTTTGTTATTTATATACCGTGTTTTATTATTTATAATGAATTTTGCACTCTTGAAAGAACATAGAGGGCGTTATGTACAACGAACTGATAAAACCACGATACGCATTGCAATTACTTCGTTTGAGTTGTTAATTATGAAAAAAATGGCCAAAATATAAAGAAACGATCAAATGCTATATCTTTTCGCGCCCTCCCTATTCTCCGTACATTGCTTCTTCTTCTACTTGCTGTTTTGACGTATACAACATGATTAGGCAGCCCACCGCTTTACTTTTTCCGAAGGAATTGAAATTTGACTTCAAAATTGGATCGCCTCAAAAGACGAGGATTTTTTTTAGACCCGGTTTTTCGGACCTTCAGGCACTTATACTTATACATAACATATGTTAGCTGAATAGTTTATTTTCGGATTTGGAAAGAAGAGAAACAGACCTTTTAAATGATATATATGTCGCTTAAGTAACCTTGAAGAATCTTGGTATATATCTAAAATAAACAAATTTCTCATAAAATTTTTTCCACATTTTTCAAGTTTCTATGTGTTTTTGCGTATTTGTATTAAGTTATGAGTAAAACGAGACTTACGGTTAATAAATTGACGTTGGAAATTGACGAAGTTGTTAGGATATAGCTGAGTTATTGACGGTTTTTTTTTTTAATAGCAAATATTTAAGTGTTCTCAAAAATTGTAAATATTACTAAAACAAATAAAGTTACCGTGCATTTAGATTTTTTCGAAAAATCTGTAGTTTTGGAGCAAATCGGTATTTTGATACTTTTAAGGCAAAAAATCGGCAAAGTGTCGATAAATCGGCAAATATGGCAGGCCTGGCATAGACAAATAATTTAAAAGAGTTTCTTACACTTTTACTCTTAGTTGTCACTGAAACAGCGGCGAATTTACATGTGTGGTGGATGCATGTTGATTTTTTTCTTAATTCTTTTAAAACAACTTAATATGCGTCGGCTAGCTTAACGATTGTGCGAATACACACAATCAAATGTGTATAACCATAAGGTACTAAACAAACTTTTCGCCAAGTTTCGTTCAGTTTCATTTGCTTACGTTTTGAGCGAACCCAATCGCAGTCTACGCTAGCGAGCGCGTTGCAGAACATTAGTTTCTGGATTGCTTACATGCTAATATTAGTAAAGGCTAGTTTACACGATAATATTTTACGTACGTAAAAAAACAAAACAAAGTAAAATGAAAGCTGTTTTAAAAGAGACCAATAGTGCGAGCGAAAAAAATTGCTTTTTCTTTGTTTATTTTATATGTTTACATAAAAATACACCCCTGATCTAATGAAAAAAAAGAGAGCCTAAAAAACAAAGAGAGCCTTACGACTACTAAATTTTCAACCGTATTTTCTCTCAATGTCGTAAGCCCTCATTAGGTATTGAGTTAACACGATACTATCCGCTCTCTTCTACACAAAAACTTGACATGTCGTACGACTTGTATTATCGTGTAAGCCTCACTTAAATTAATATTATTTTTCATGAGTTTGACAGAAAAGTTTAAAATGTTGCACTTTGTTGCCCATTCTTTTTTGTGTTTATGAAAAATTTTTTTAAAGAAAAGGTGCTGTCTTTATATCTGAAAATGTCGTCTTTAAAATATTTCTTATATTTCTTAATTTTTACCGACGTGTATCGGTCATGTAAAAAGTTACATATATTGATTTGCAAATGTGTAAAATGTCTGAAGAAATCCGCCATGTCATACTTTTTGATATAAAAAATGACAAGAAGCTACATAAACATGATGAAAAATTAAATAGAATGATGTTAGTTGAGTCAACGGTCAGCCCAGAGGTCAAAAATTGTCAAGATTGCTTCGATTTTAGAGAGGCACCTCGCTACTACTGGGGCAATAAACAGCATCGATATAGTAGTTTAAAATCATTTAGAAAATTCAGGATATTCAAAGAAGACGCATTAATTGATCACAGAAATTTTATTCATCGAATTGTTATCAGTAAAAAGCTAAGAAATCGAACTTTTTCAAGTAAAAACGAGGGATGAAAAGAAGAAAAAGAATGAGAATATTAAACGAAATAAATCTTAATTAATGTTTGGCAATGCCAAAAAACATGTTTAATCCGTCGAACATGTTTATGGACCCTTTAGGACGGACTATACCTTTTTTAAGTTCTTACCCAATGGCTAATATTAAAATGGAAATTAATCTCAAAATTTTCTAAAAATGTATTCTACAACTTTATTTAAAACTGCCTCCACTGATCCGGTATTAACCGGGAATACATATATTATAAATGAGATTAGCATTCCCCTTTTTCCTGACCCATCAGTCTTTGTGCCACGATGTATAAAGTGGATGGTGACTGTTAGCAATCGAAAACTTTAAAAATAAAAACAAGCGTTATTTTAGACGAAAAGTCATTAATTTTGGCCGTTTGACCTCGAAAAAATTATTTCTTAGTTTTATTCGCATACTTTAAGGTTAATAATAATAATTCAATAAATTTGCAATATTAGGTGACAACTCATGTGACTAGTTGGATCTTCTTCCGACTTGTAAATTTCAACCAAATCGGTTCAGACGTTTTCGATTCATTGCCAAACAAACAAATTTATAATATATGTATGTACGTATTTATATGGATTTGAAAAATGTATAAAATTATGTACATTTATTTTACTTATTTATTTATTACCTAAACAATTTTTTTCTTTAGATTTAAGGAAAACAATTTATATAGTGCTGTTACGTTTTTAACTTTTTAAAAACGTGTTTTTATGAGTATGTAGATTGTAGTTAAAATAAAATAAATTTTGTGTTTGGTTTTAATTAAAAATCTTTTATTCAACACAGTTTTGTGTACCACTGCTTGTAATCTTTTTACAAGCAATAACAATTTTTATTCTTAATTACTCTGTCTGTTTACAACTTTGTAAAAAACACCAATTACTCGACAGATCTTTCGTCCTAAAGATCTTCCAACCCGATCGTAACTATAACTTAGGTTCGATCACAACCTTTTTAACCAGAGGTTATCCACACTTAACTCTCTTTACTGAGTAAGCTCCAACTAAACTGGTTTTTTACTTCACGATTCACTTCACGCATCGATGTGCTTTTTATATGGCTGAGTAAGCAATATATCGAAAGCTCTCGAACCTCTCGATATTTCAGGTAGATTCCATTTCTTTCTTTAATTTTCTTTTTAGTTCTTATGTAGCCATGCGAATGTAAACATCCCCTTCTTTCAGCTCTTAGTATTTGTTGTTGCTTGTTTATTGTCTGTTATTCGTTCTCTTTGCTGCTTTATTGTTGTTGCCGTGTTATTTTTATTTACTTTATCGTTGTTAATGATTGTTGTTGTAGATTTGGTTATTTGTATACAGCACGTATAATTGTTCTTGCAGCTTTTGTTTATTTATTTTAGCGATGTAATAAACGCAGGGATGCCCAACCTTATTTTTGTAACAGTACTATGTTATCTGATTTTTAGTTATCATTATATTTATTTTTTTGGTATCTTTCATGTTTTTTAGAGTAGTATTTGAGCAGTGCTCGACAAAACTACTACGCGGCGTAAATTGATGCTCTTGCTCTCACACCTACTTGTGCTCACACATTTAACAAAAATAAGAACAATCAGTTTCTTAAAAAACACTCAGCGAAATGTGTAATTAAATATTTTTCGGTAAACCTAAATGCTTACTTCGCCAACGCTTGTTATCAAGCTGCACTACATAGATACGTCGTGGCAAGACATTTTAACTTATGTTATAATGAATATACAAATTTATCCCAAAAAAAGCTTAAATTAAACCCAAAGACATAGCAATATTTTATTAGTTAGCATATTTCTGTTTACATTTTTTTAACTGTAAGTTTTTCTTATGACATTGAGTAAGAGAGAGTTGCTACTAACTCACACAAAAACAAATTGACAATGTATGTGTATGGCGAGCACTGTGTTATAGTATTATCAACTTCTACAATATCAGAATCAAACAAATCTTCACAATCATATTCATCTTTTATTGTGGACATCTAAATAAATATCCCTTCAAGAGCAATGACAGTCATTTGACCGGTGAATTGACTGACACTGTGATAGAAATATTTATCATTTTTTTCTATCAAGTTATTATCATTTGTGTACATGTGATTTTTCATCCTTCTCTAACTTATGAATTCTGTCGACTATAAAACTATATCTGAGCTTCTCACTCTGCTGCTGTTTACTTATCAAAGATGATGTAAATGTTAGACAAAGTTGACTTATCATATTTGATGTATAAGCCCGTCAAACCTGAATGGTGTACACTTTTTGTAATAAAAGACGACTTATTATTTTTTACACTAATAATTTAGTAAATTAAAAATATATTTTATAATTAATATTTTATATATTTTCAAACTGCATAGACCGATTTTAGTTTAAAATAAGTGTAAGAGGGGTGATACATTGGCAAACATTTGTTTGCAAACATCGCAAATAGCCAATCGCATTCAAGGACCAGTAAGTTATCTATGTATGGGATTGGCTATTTGCGATGTTTGCAAACACATGATGCTAATTATATGCGCAAGTATATAAGTTACTAATTATTTCATCATTTATAGATGTACATATATATTTTAATATCTTTCAGTATTGTTGAACATGAGCTTGCCTAGTGCATGCTTTTCCGCCTCCTTTCGCAATAGTACTTTTAAGCAGATCATCTGCAAACATTGCTCGAATGTTGTCTATAAAGAAGTACATATATTAAAACAATATAGTATTAATATAGTATTAATACAATTAATAGTATTAATACAATATATTATTAATTTGTTATTTATAAATCAATGTTAAGATTAAAAACAATTCACAGATGCATTCAAATATTAGCCATATTATCAAAAAGAATGAAGTTACTTTTACAAAAACTCTTGATAATGTTTACAACGTTTTTGAAACTCTTTCTCCATATTTTGTAAATATTTCTTTACTTGGAGTCCATTTTTCCAGCCCCGATTAGAACAAATTAAGAGAGAAAAGCATGGAATCACAAGTACATATATATTTTAAGTTTATTTTTAATCAGTGATAGCGGAAGCACCACTAGAAGGCAAAGTAAATATATATGTTTGTAAAAAATTCATATAAATTTGACTATACAGTCGCACAGGAAAGTATACATATTCCCTCGAAAACTGGATTTTACATAGAACTATAAGGTTTGGGCTTTCAAACAACGATGTAATGTAAATCTACGCGAAAAATAAAGCAAAAATATATGAGCTTTCGCATAACATATCCTTTAAGCTTAAAAAAAAGAATTAATTCCATTTTTGCTCACAGAAAAGTATACATCTTCTGCAGTATTAGGTTACTAATTATCCCCAAAATAAATTTTAAATATTGTTTTATTGTTAATTTATATTTTACAGAGCCATGTTTTATCATTAAATTTAAATACAATTTTTTTTATCATAGTTTCACTTGAATTATTGTTATATCCTTAAGGAAGAGCAGTTATACAGCCTTGATTGTTTTTAATTGCACTTTTTTTGTACTAGGTTATCCAATCTATCAAATAAATTGTCTGTGGGACTTATGTCAGACTAATACTCCTACTTTCATCGCACAAAACAACTTTACTCCAAAATTTTTCAACATAAAACTTTAATACCCGCGAATATATATGTTAGGCAGTTTTCTTATGGTTTTCCATATTGCTTGATAAAGCCTGCTGCTCATATATTCTTCTTTAACCACAAACAAACAAATATATTTTTATACATAAGTTAATATAATTAGATACTTGGGAATATAATACTTACTTGTCCATTCACATTTATTTTGTTGCAAATATGAACATATGTGTATATGGAAGCACTCGAAACTACAAAATTAAATGGAAATCTACTAAAAAAATATATTAAAGCTTCTCGCTCTCAAAACTTAAACCGAAACACATACATAAATCAGGGCATAACCGTAGTTGATCATCAATTCATTTTACACAATTGTCAAACTTTATATGAAAAAAAAGAGCCAAAAAGGGATACATTAAAAAAAGGGTCATAAAAAGTGTCATTGGCATGAAAAAGGGTCAAAAGTGATACTTTAGTGTTACAACGGCAACGCTGTACATTAATCGATTCTAAACATAAAAACAATAAATGTCTTGCAAGAATCAAACAGGTATGATTGTGAACATGTGGGTGAATAAAAAAATTCCATTCGTTGTAGTTCTTTGAAAGTATATAGTAGTTAAATAATACGCAAAATGACGGAAATTGATGTTGTCAGTAAAATTGCAAGTGGGCAGTATACCTTATCAAGCAAACGTAAGGGCAGGTGTGCTATGTTCCATATTATCTGAAATACGAAAGGAAGATGGCAGCACTCTAGCCAGACTGGTCTACTGCAGCGTTTGTTCCAAAGTATTAAAATATGTAGCCGGCCAAATTTCTAATCTTATTCGGCATAAATGTTGCCGATCAGAAAGAGAGGAGGCAGTGCTTAAGAAAATTACACCAGAAGACAAAAGTGCTGCCATCGATACCTGTACAACATGGATCGTTAAGGACTGTCGGTCATCTTCGTCTGGTTTTGCAAAACTTGTGCACTTTTTTATTAAACTGGGCGCAAAATACGTGAAAAACGTAGATGTTAATGACCTTCCAGATGCGAATGCACAGAAACTGGCAGCTGACTGTAAATCCAAAAAAAGATGAAATATGTAAAGGGGTGAGCAGTGGTGACGCAACTTCAACAATAGCCATTTGTACGGACAATTATGACAAAAGAAATTTTGTTGGTGTTACTTTGCACTGCCGCATGAATTGATGTTAGTGAACTTTTTTGGCATAAAATCGATAGATTTAGAAAGCTCAACTGCTAAAAATATTAAAAGTAAATTAAATAATTTATTTGGTGAGTTCGGTGATTTGAATTATGATAATGTAAAGTTTATAACGGATAGGGGCAAGAATGTTGTGAAAACTCTCGAAAATAACATCAGATTAAACTGTAGCAGTTACTTGTTGTCAAATATTTAAGACAAGTCCTTTGAGGAAACAACAGAGTTGATAAAAATATTACTTTCCTGTAAAAAACTTGTAAAATATTTTAAGAAGGCTAATTTACAGTACAGATTGTCGACTTCCTTAAAGAACTATTGTCCCACCCCAAATTATTTTATGTTTAAATCAATAGTAGACAATTGGTTTACTATCAATGAAATACTATCAGAAAAGGGTGAAAGTCAAAGGCTTCTATTTATTAGTCTTTCTACAATTGCAGTTTTAGTAGAACTGTGCCAAGACTTTGAAATTATTTTCAAAATTTACAATTTTGAAGTATTCCCCCTGTAAGAGATTTAAACTTCAAGTTAAAATAAGTTCTTCACTTTCAAATTTTTAATTTTAATTTTTTTTTATTAATTTCAAATAATCATTTTTATATACAAATATAGGGTGTTTATTCAACTCTTTTGTTTTAATACTAATTTATATCAATATATTAATTTTATGTTCTTTAACACAGCAAGGCATACGGTTTGTGGCATACGACGACTTTTTTCTTGTATCCACCTGCAGCATAAATCCAAGCAGAATATTTAAAATAAATTCAAAGTTTTTGCATTCCTTAAATCAATAATTTTAATAATTGCTTGTCCTTCACAACAATCATCTACATCCCCTCCAACAATCCCACCTGCAGGATCCGATTCACAAAGTCAGTCACTGTGCGCAGAAGGGAAAAATCGACAGTGACCATTGTAGAGGCTCCAGGAAAGTAGTTAAAATTACTGCAGATTTTGATGTATTGAAGTAGTAGACAATATATATAGGAGAACATCCATATTTATCCAAACTGGCCGTACGAATTCATTCTATGCCTGCTAGCTGAACGAGCATTATTTTTAGCAGGCAATGTTATAACTTAGAAGAGAAGCAGACTTTGGATTAAATCGTTAGACAGTATACTTTTTACGAATTTATATTATAAGAATTTTGAAAATCAATTTAAAAGCTAATTTTGATAAAATACATTTTTGTTATTCAAATTAAATATTTTGTATGCATCGAAATAATTTGTTTGTTATTGAAATAGGTTTTTTTATTATTTATTGTAAAAGATTTAGTTTTTTTTTCATAATGAGATATTGCTTTATTATTTTTAAGTTTTTTTTTAATGGACTTATTTTTTATTAAATATGTGTTTGTTTTTGTATTGGATTTTTTTTATGATCCATACTGCCATCAATAAATGCTAAAGTGCTCACATCTGATGCCGCTATACACACCCAAAATTTCGGACTCAAAAGTACAATGGTACACCAATTATGTTTTTGTGGCAAAATTGTCAATTACTTTCATCAGCAAAAATGACACATCCTGAACGCAGGAGGGTTAGACACATACTCTTTAGCGAAATCTAATACAATAATCCTATTTTTTGGAAATGGATGGTATTATCCTAGCATGGAATCGTGATGTTTTTCTTTTTGTCTGGGGTGTTACTGAAATGCCGAAGTGCTTCTCGGTACTTTTGGCCAGTGTAGATGCATTCAAGCAAGATTCGTCGTTCAAATGCTTCTTTAAATTTTCGAGGACGACCACTTCCATGTTTACCACAGTTGCCTCTCTTTTATTTTTTATTATATAATGAACTTTGTTCTTAATTTTTGAACTATTTATGATATGGTGTGTTCGGATTTACCCAATTTAAAATTATAGACAGAGTTCTGTTTTCCTTTGCGTCCCATCTTTACGAGCATATGCACTTTAATGAGAAAAAGTGTTTTGAATTATTAACCTAAATTCTAACGGTACTAATAACAGTACAAATATAAACTATAAACAAACCTATTAGTAAAAGAAAAAAGAAACCCATGATTGTCAAATACTTTTTCTGATTTGAAAATTTTGTAGTTTTTTTAACAAGGCCAAGTAATTTTATAATGCACAATGTTTATAAATTTTGTAACTGTAAATTTAGAAATAAAAACAAAAATATTGAACCACATGTAAAGCTGGAAAATACGTTTTCTCCTTTGCTTTTAACATAGTTTATTTAAATGAGCCTTATGTAAATGAATTAATGGGAAACTTAACCAGCAATAATATTTTCCAAAGACTTAAAGATGATAACTTACGTTAACTAACTAATTCTATTTCTTTTTTAAGTATTTCTTGCCTTTTTATTCACTATATTTAATCAAGCTTTAAGTCAGATTTATATTAACATTAATATCTAATATTTCGCTACTTTTCTGTGCGATACTAAATTCTGTAAACTCTCTACTGCCTCTAGATATTGCTTTGATCAGTGACACACTGAGAACATCGTACACAGACTTTATTTGAATCGTCAGACTACTATTCCATTATCCTCTGGCTCGTCTTCTACACCGAGCTCACTGCGGGTTCTAGTCTAAAATTCATAGGGTTGTATTATCCCAGGTTTCCACAACGAGTGTCCAATACAATGTAACCATATTAACTTCTTTAAGCTAAATTTAGTTTTTTCGATTTGGCTTTTTTCGAAGAGCTAAAGGCTACAAGCTTTTTTCAAAAATCCATTTATCTTTATACACTTTCCTGAAATTACAACCTATACATATGTGTAGTAACCATATAAAATGGCCACAAAAACAAAACAAAATCGTAAAATCTGACATCCAAAAACAGTAAAATTGTATCATCACAGAAACACTAGTGTCTGCAATGCTGATATGGTAATATTAGTAAATTCGTATATATACCTATATATTTTCATATGAGTTTTGACAGAAAAGTAGACCTAATGGAGTTCTCTTTTCTAAACAAATAATGTTGCCCTGTGCTGTGTTAATCTTTGATAATGTTGCCTTTAAAAATCTTCAATGGTTCTTAATTTTTGACGACGTCTTATGGCAAAGAATAAAAGACGTGCAACATTTTTATGAAAAGAAAACGTGATAAATAAATAAATATAGGTTTGTTTCTTTTAATGTCTCAAAAAGTATTACTAACTTAGTTATGAAATTTACTTTTTTTCTGGTTTTGTTCCTTTGCTGAACTTAATCGACTGTGTTGTGTTTATTATTCATATAACTTTTTTCCATAAATCCGGCAACAAAACCGATTGTACTAATGGAGCACTTGTTTCAATTTACATTTTTGTCCATAAAGTTTTCTTAATCGTAGCTCGTGTAAAGGTATATTGATTTGAAAATAGGTAAAATAACGTCATATGATACTCTTTTGATGTAAAAAATAAAAAGAAGCTGTAAAAACATTCTGAAAAATTGTTAAGAATAGAATGCTGTGAGTGTACGCCGAATGCCGATGCCAATGGACATCTTAGATTCGCCGGAAATTAACTATAAAAAAATTTATTCTACAGCTTTATTTAAAACTAACTTCACTCATCCGTCGTTGTCCGGAAATTTATATACATATCTTATAAATGGAAGATACGATCCCCTGTGTCCCGATCCCACCCGATTTTATGCCACCTATTTGTCTTTCTAAAGAAAATGCAAAGACGATGTTTTTAAGTTGATGACCGTTAGCAATGAAAAATTTCTTTAAAAAGAAAAACTACGTGTCGTTTCAAACGAAAAGTCATTAATTTGTCCGTTTTGACGTTTCCGATGGCCAAGGAAAAAAATTATGTCCTACATTTTCGTTAGCTGAAACTGTTTTGTGCTTTAAATTTCAGCAAAATCGACTCACTCGTTTACGCGTGACTGACTCGTAAACAAACTGAATACACAATATTATTTCTCAGTTTTATTCTCAAACTTTTAGTTTGGCCAATTTAAAAAAATTGCAATATAAGAGACAACTCAAGTGACTAATTTGGCCCGTTTTCCCACAGGCGTAGTTTTGAAAAACAGCACAGCCTATTTCGTTAGCTGGATCTTCTTCAGTCTTTCAAATTTCAACAAAATCGGTTCAGTCGCTTACGCGTGATGCCTAACATATTTATATGTATGTATACTAGCTAAAACCCTGCTTCGCTACTCTTATCTTGATTATTATCTTAACTATCTTTTTTGCCCTTTTCCCCATCTTATCCCGATTTGGCTCAAATCCAAACATTTAAGATAGCCTTTAGTTCCTTCAAGTTAAATGCGATATACAAAAATATTATGCTATAATGACACTGTGCTGGAAAATAAGACTTTTTTCTGACAAGCGTGGCCCACAGTTGGTATACCAAATTCGAATTCTCTGATAATAGCGGTGCTAAATATATTCTGTTATTACGAAAATGGTGGGGTTTCACACTTATACTCGCGTCACTCACAATCGGTTCAGTTCAATGCAAAAAAATCCGGTACTCTGCAACAAAATAACCTTTAAGTAGGGTTAAATAATTTTGTAAACTGCTTAGTCGTTTTAAAAATATACATATATTTTTTGACAAAAGAACAGTGAGATTGCATTATTGCGTAAGTACATACGAATGTGTGATATATTATTAGTTTTATTTCTTTTGTCAAAAATAACCAAACTTTATTTAACCTAAATGTGAGTGTTACGCACTGTGTGAATTCTCTTTCTCTTTATGATCAGTGCTCAACAAACTTATAAAGGCTGACCAAATTTGAGGTTATGAAGTAAATTGGCTGCCAAATGATGAAATGTCAAGAATTGAGCTGTGGACCTTTGACACTGCTTTAGTAATAAATTAGAAAATTTTAACTATGGAACGCTACACTCTTGAACAAAGAATTTTAATTCTGAAAGTTGGCTGTGTGAAAAACTGAACGAACGAACAGCGTATTTTTCAACGAAATCATCTTTAGCGATGAGGTCCATTTTCAATTAGGCGATTATGTAAACAAACCCAATTTTCGCATATGGGGCTCACAAAATCCACAAACAGTCCTCGAAAAACTATTACATCCGAAGAAAGTGACCGTATGGTGCGGTTTGTGGTAATGAGGCATCACCGGCTCGTATTTTTTCGAAAATGAGCAAGGAAACGCCGTCACAATGATAACCAAATTTTTGTTGCCACAATTGCCTAATGTTGACATCTGTGACCTTTGGTTTCAGCAGGACGGCGTCACAAGCAACACATCCATCCGAACCATTTAGTTATTGCATGAGAAATTTCCCGGTCGCGTAATTTATCGATTTGGCGGTGTCAATCGGCCGCCTTGTTTTTGAGACTTAACGCCGCTAGACTATTTTCTCTGTGGCCATTTAAAAGACCAGGTCTACGTGAACAACTGACACTCTGAAAAATGAAATTCGGCATTGATGAGATAAGCGAAGCTTTGTTGCAAAATGTAGTTCAAATTTTTTTAAAAAGAGTGGATGTCTAGTGACGTGCTAGAGGTGAACATTTGCTTGACATCATATTATTAATTCCCATATTTCTATTTTATACTGGTATGAATAAAACTGAATTTGTCAAAAACATGATTTTAAGCCAATTTACTTCCTAACCTCAAATTTGCTCACCCTTTATAAGTAACAATACACATAATAGATAGTGTAAATAACAATAAGAATAAAAAATATATAGGTTTTTATACATATAATACATTGTATATACCCAGTAATGTATGCATGTATGTGGAAAACCAGAATTATAATCTAATTACATACAAAAGTTATTATATTATTCCGGTTTATCGACCTTTATTGATCAAATATTATCGATATTTCGCTAATTCTCTGTGTAACTTCGGCAGAAAATATGTAATTATTTATATTTGTTTGTAATAAATTACATATAGATGTATATATATATATATATATATATATATATATATATATATATATATATATATATATATATATATATATATATTAATATAAAAATAAAATAATTAAATCTTAAGTTTTATAAATTATTAAAATTTAATATGAAAGTTTAAAGTAATGTCTTGGTACCATTTATATAATTTTCGTACTTTTTACATAATTTCAATAATGTGCACATATTTAAGTGCCATCAACGTTTTGCACAGCTGTTTTTATTTTTTTATATACACGTGTTTGTGTTTAATGTATGTATATTTAAATATTTTTTCTTCTTCTTTATGTAAAAAACACATGACACGTTTTTAATTGTTCTATAAATGGCAAAACGTTTACAGTTACGTAACGTTTACATTTACGACACATTTACGATTTCTACGGTCGACTAATGAGGCCATTATTCTTTCCTTTAAAATTTTTCGGACCGGTGCGGTCTTTTCTCTTACAGCAACAAATGTTTTGTCGGGTAAAAAACACTAAAATAGTCCAGATTCATCTGCGCTACAAAGTTGGGAATCAGAGATGTTCATTTCTTAAATTTTTGCTCCTAAAATATGAATGAAGGGTGTAACACGCGACATTTCGCTTGAAAGCGAAACACAAATTTTAAGAAAACTAATACCGTGATCCTCTTAAAATTTGCTTGCCATCCAGCACTGGAATTAAATTTCTTTCTAGGGTGAATTATGGCGAATTCGTGCTTAGCACTGGATATTGAAATTGGACTAGGTAGTGCACAATTACGCTGTTGTTGATTCAAGAACCGTTTGTGTAAGCTTGCCCCAATATCGGCATATTTCGAAAGTGTGAAGTGTTGTCTTGTGTGATTTTTAATATGTGTTGGAGACAGACTCTAAGATTTCAGATACAACAGTAAGAATATTTTAAAAGTATCAAAATTGCCACATTTATTTCCGGAGAAATTTTTGTTTATAAACAATCATACCCTCGGAAAAGTTGGCTAATTTTTTAGAGTCGCACTTTGAGGCTGAAATACTGTTACCTTCTCCGAGAGTTGAACTTTTACGCAAGTTAACCTTAACCTACGTTTTTTATTTTAAAAATCTGGTTTGTTCTCAATGACACCCTTCAACATCACACTCATTAATTTGGCATATAAGTGCGGTCTAGTTTTACTTTTTTACTCGTTATAATTGAATATGCAATTTTTTGTTTCTGTAATTTTCGGTTACAAATTAGCCACAAAATATAATCCGTATAAAATTTTTTTAACTAATACTTCATTGAAAAATAATTAGTTTTTTTCATTTTCTGTAAACTTTAAATATTCGGACATGTGCCCTTTTCGAAATTGCGCACTCAATTCTATTTTTCTTGTTGTTTTTATTGTCATATGACTTATTTTGTTTATTTTTAAATACGATCTAAAGTAAATTCAAAGTAGTTCAAGAGTACGTGTTGTTTATCATTTTTGAGATGAACTACTTATACATATGTACATATTTATATGGTAGATACATTCACTTAATCAGATACAAAAATAAAATAAGTGTTCGTATAGATATCGCATTCACTTCAAGATAGAGGTTGTATTCTTGTGGATACTTTTTTTAATTGATTATTTTCAATAGTACTTGGCCCAGAAGTACCTTTACGAAGAGACACTAGAAATGTTAACAGTATTATACAGATGTTTATCAATATTTGATTATAAATAGTATAGCGAACAAATGGAATAGAATAATATATGAGTATTGGATAGTTATGTATGTATTATAGTAATATAGTTGTTTTTTTCTTAGCCTTATTACAATTGTTTGAATTCTAAATAATATTTTTATGCTAAAAAAGATTTTATTAAAACTTAAAGAAACCAAATAGTTAAAAATATACAATAAATGAAATTTTGTGGATACCTTACCGTTGTCCGGCAATTTATATATATATATATATATATATATATATATATATATATATATATATATATACTATACTATATACTATACTATACTACTATATAATATACATGCATATATATATATATATATATATATATATATATATATATATGTATGTATATTATAAATTGAAGATATGTAAATACTCTTTCTACCGATATTATCCTTTTTTGCCAACTATCTGTCTTTATAAAAAACATACTAAGACGACCTTTGAAGTCTCCTGCTGTAATACATAAATAAGTATTTATCGAGATGTACGATAATAAATATTAATTCATGTGGAAGGCGCCACACCACCTCTTCCTTCGGATTTAGCTTTTTGACTTAATGTTCACCTTGATAATAGAAAAGCATGTTGGAAATTTGAAGACTCTTTCTTTTATGGTTCCCAAGACCTACCATAATATTATTTGTTTTGTAGGAAAGAAAAATTCCCCTTAGCCGCTCAAAGTTCAACGTTTGTATATGGATTTTTGTACAGCATATTTTAGTGGATGATGAATGTTACCAAGCAAAAAACTCTGCTGTCATTTTAAAAATAAAGTCACTAATTTTGCCTGTTTCCACGCGATTGCATGGCCGAATTTTAAAAAAGGAACTCTATTTGTATACTTTATAGAGGTCAATTTAATAAATTTACAATGCTAAATCTTATATTTAAAAATTAATGTGTGTTTGTGTGGATGTAAGCTTGTTTTTATCGGCAACTGATTTTCTAAACATTTTTACGGTATATATGTGTATGTCTGGAAGAAACTATGGGCTGTATAAATTTCAAAAATTACAACTGGGCGGTTCCACGCCCATACACAGTTTATTTCTCTATATCTTCAAAAAGATAATAGTCTCTAAATCTGGTTTAAATAGCTTCGATACAAATAGAAATCATTAGTCAACAAGTAGGCGGAATACAAGTTAAATATTAAAGTAAATATTAATTATTTGTATATCTTGAGAGCGGTTGGAGTAAAAGTTTTTTAATTTGGCCTAAATGAATTCGTAGTTAATACGAATTATCAGATGAAAACTAGGCGGAATTGGACAAGAATTGGTACCTCCCATGCAAACTAAATACTGATTTTGTATATCTAGCCACAAAGAGCGAAACAATTAAAATGAGAGGATATACTGAAGTTAAAATGCTGTAAAGAAATAGGTATTTATACAAAGTATAAATATGCATTAATTTTTGTATCTTTTTATTAACACTTCTCAGTGTAGCAAACAAAATTGCAGTTCTCATCAAAATCTCTTGAAATTAAAAAAAAAAAAACACAAAAACATGCGCTACACTCCCACTCCGATTGGTGCAAATAAGCTACTAATTAAAAATTTTGTCTCACACACAATAATGTAAACAAAACACATGAATTCTTCTATAAAAGATTTTGTAGCATTGTTAATTTATTACGCTTTTTCATGTTTTTGATGGGAAAATAAAATAAAAATAGTTTTCCAGGAATTATAAAAGCAATATCAATAAGTACAGTATGTAATATAATTTGAAAGGCTATGTAATAAAGTTACATTTCAAGCAAATTTTTGGTAGGATTTTTTTCTTTTAGTAACCCTGGTTGTGATATTCGTGAAGAGAATAAATAAATAGACGTAAAACTTCGTTACTAGGCTGATATGAGTGATGATCACTGATCTAGAGCAGGAGTGCTCACCAGGGTCGTAAAATTTGGTACAATTGTACTTTTTTTGGTACAATTTCAGACTTAAAAGTACAATGGTACACCAATTACTCATATGATCTTTGATAAATTGAAAACGTTGTTCATAGCGAGTCGTATTCAGTTGAGGCGTTTCCTTTAATTTTTGTAATTATAGATGTCCACTGATTAAAATAGTACGTGGAAATGCTGATTTACTTGCTTTTAATCCAACGACTTGTTTTAGAGGTCAAGTGAGTAGAATTTGAAACGCTGACCTAATTTTTTGTTTATCCTGTGCCGTTAAAGCTGTGTAGGTATCTCTTTCTGATTTTTTTTTTTGTAAAGACTTCACGATTTTTTATATAACTCATTACCACATTATGCCGCTAACTTTTTTTTAGCGATTTTCTGATAGAGATATCCTTCAAAGTGGTAAACATAAATTTTTACCATTTCTGAGGATCTTTACGTCCTTTTTATACCTGTTCTAATTCAGTAATTTGTAGTCACTATCTCTAGCTTTAATTTTTGTCAGTTTTTATAAAAGTTTATCGCAACCGACGACCGATCTTAATGAATACTGAATACCTCTCGAACCAAAAAATAAACTAAAAATTTTGTGCTTGGCTAAAAAGATGAAATAAAAAGTACAAATACAATGTGCTTGGGTTTAATTCAGCGTTTGGCAAACTAATATAAATTCATTTTATAATTGTAGCAGTAATTGAGAGTCTCGCACTCAGGCCACTTTGTACGGTATTTTTCCACTTGTATTCTCTTTGTTTACTGTTTGCATATGCGGGTGAGTACTTACGGATGAAAACATGCAAGAGAAGTTCTTTGCCGAAATCTGGTTTAATTCTCCATTTAAAGTATCTGCTATTCGTCTGAAAAAAATCACTTATTGTCTCCGTACTCGAGATTTGTGGTTTTTTAAAAAATAAAATAGGGTGGTTCTATCCTGTTGAACCGGAGTGTATTCCAATTTTTCTAAATTTTTTCATTCTTTTGTTTTAGCATTTTCCCGTTATTATGATTATGGGTTATGGGTGAAAGACCATGTTTTCTTGTTTTTAGGTACTTACAAGCTAATAACTTAGATGAATATCAGCCGATTTTAAGTTTGTCCGATATTACGGGATATTCTCCGTATTATTATAAGATCTATAGAGAATGTGCATTACGTGTCCGGAATTGCTTATGAATGCTAAGTGTGTCTGGATAAAACAGTTTGACATTTAACGGTGAGCCTTACTTGGGTTCATGAACATGAGGACATTAAAGGTAATTACATGGTGAATTAACCTGAGCAGGCAAATGGAACTTTGGATCCAAACTAATCGATCGCGAATATCGGTGATCTTCTTAGGCAGAATTGAAGACTTGTGTCGATATGGAAAGTGAACGATTGGAAACCAGAAAGATTTGGCCACATTTGGGTTACCTGAGAATGGACAAGCCGTTGAGACTGCTTAGAGCACATGAGTTATTACTGACCGTCGGGCTGTTGGGAAACATACTTAAAGGATGTGAAATCCATATAATTATATTATCAGAAGTTCAACGATGAAGAGGAGGAGGTGTCTGCAGAACAACATCTTCGACACTGCCCAGAACTCGATGTTTTGAGGCTTTCAGTGTTTGTTAGGAGGAAATTCGACAATAAGAACTAGTTTCAACGTACGATCTGGTCAAAATTTTTGCCTTCATTAGGGCGACTGAATAGCTAACTGTTGCCAGAAAGAAACTGCGAGGACCATGTTGCGGTAATGGACACATGGTAACACAACGGGACCTAAAATTTTCCAGATTAACCTAACCTAACCTAACCTTTTTTAGTTAAGAATAAGATGCTACCTACTTTGTTTTTACAAATTTGTTCGAAATTGACAGAGCTATGTATGTCAGTTCTATATATTGTAAAGCAACTCGTGAACAAATCTTTTTGTTCTATAAAGTCTGTTACTCCTGTTGTCACAAAACAGTGTTGTCACCGAACAGTGTTGCCACAAAATCGATTTTTTTGTAACCAAATTTCAATAAGAAAGTAATCAAAAAAACCAAAATTTCAAGATAAGATATAATTTTATAAATTAAATTTATAGCAGTATTGGCTGAATACAGGTCGACAAACTAAGTCCTTAAAACCAAGTCCTTAAAACCAAATTCCTTCGAATCAGCGACATAAAAATTAAATAAGGTCCTCTAATAAGAGAGCTTATGAAGGGCGTGACTTTTGATATGAAGTTGAATGAAGTAGAAAAAAGAGCATGGATGTAAATGTGTTCACAACTTTTTGGGAGATAAAAAAGCTGAAAATAACAAGGAAATCGTCCAAGAACTTTTCTGAAAATCTTGATGCAGTATTTGATGACTATGGTGAAAGATTTCACCAAGACATGTTGCATATAGAAAGGCGAGTCAATGGAAAATGGTCAGGAGGAATGCTTGCAGATTTTTGTTAGTCGACTGGACGGGAAACTCCAACTGAAAATATTAAAAGAAAAAAAAAAAAACAAACAAAGTAACTGGATTGAAAATATTTTTTTTTAAGAAAAACATACATATACATATGTATATGTATTGTCTCCTACAAGAAATTTTCTTTCATTATTTTTGTGTGTTGCATAGAAATAATTTTTTGTCAAATTTAGGTACCCGCACTTATTGGTTATTTGCTTTCAACATATATGGCTTTCATTTAAATACTTAATATGTAAAATTTATATTCTAAGAATTTTTTTATAACTTTTTGGAAATAAAGGAAACATATAAAAAATTACGCAAATTTCACAAGAATAAAAATTTTACCACTAATTTTGCTCAAAGTTAGGTGCCTGCATTTAATTTTTAATAAAATCAGCAATAGCTAACCGATTTTCATGATTTATAGCTTATTTTATTCTCAACAGCTAATTTAATTTATAATATTAAAATTTATAATATTAAAATTCATCCTGAAAATTTTTTTATGACTTTGTGAAAAAAATTAAGTTATGAATAACTCCAAAACTGCTGAAGATACAAAAATGTTATTTGGGTGATTTATAGGAAATTATATTCCTAAACATTTGCTGGTACTTGCATTAAAATCGGTTAAGCTGTTTTCATGCTCTAATGAAATATATTGACACAATTACCATATTTTGGGCGAAAAATTAGCCACGTCAATAAAAAAACAAATTGAGCCTGATGGAAAAGAACTAAAACGGATTTGAGTTTTGCGCATCAAAATCAATATATTCCATATAGTTCTATTTAAAGGCTTTTTGTGCTGTAAACCAGTGTAATCTGTTATTTAGTTTCACTTAGCCACTGAACGAAATAAATACCAAGTTATTTGTTCGGACGGGAGATGATTCATGCGTTTCAGAAGTGATGACTCTGACACGGAAAAGAAAAACAGCCCAGGTCAATCAAAAATATTCGAAAATGGTGAATAAAAGGCACTACTATATGAAGTTTATTTTCTAAATTAAAAAGCTACTCAAATAAAACATTTTCAAGCAGCAGGATTCATCAAAAAGCAATGGTATTGAGTACCCTTCGAATGGCGATGAAATTAAAACTAGAGCTATTATGAAAATTAAAGTTCAAGCTTTGGTCAACAACTTAAAACTGTTATATTCCACTATGACAACGCGCACTCAAATGTTGACAATCAGTTAAAACTATTTAGAAAATCGCCTTATAGTCTAGACCCTGCACGTCCGACTACCATTTGATTCGTTCTTGGCATCAAATTAGCAGTCTTTTGGCACGAAATGCTATTGGAAAAATCATAGCATAGTCGTAGCCAAAGTTTGCCAAAAATCCCGCGTTTTTAAGTGATACCATCATTAAGAACCTGAGTAATAAAAGTAAAATTAAATCATTGACTTTATTTCTTACTTCGAGAAAAAGTAACAAAAATGGCAAAAAAGTTTACATCTACACATCGAAGAAACAAATAACCAATTTCGGTTAGAAATAACCAAAGGCAACACTGATACCGAACAAAAATTCCATTTCCCATCACTGTTTTACGATCAAATAAGAGAAAAAACATATTAATAAAATATAAATAAATGTATGTATGAATGCATGTATGTATATATGTCATATAAAATATGTTATTTTGCATTTGAGTTGGAAACAGCGTTGCCACACAAGAAATTGACTTCCTACCAAATATTTTCAAAAATTCTACCAAAACCGTTCACAACCTACCAAAAACTTAAAAATACATTTTTCTAACTAAAATCGAAATTTCTGTTTAGTTATACATATGTATGTAGTAATAATAATACCAAACTCCAGTTTTTAATAATAAAAATAAAATAAAATATACATAAAGTGACAACAAACATAAAAGCAAAATATCATTTAAAATAACAAAAGGATGTAGATATGTATGTCTATTAGGGTGTGTCAAATTTTATGGATGAAAAACAACTGAAAAGTTGTATAGCAAAAATAAGATCTGCGCGAAATTCCGAGAAATTTCAGAAGAAACCATAGGTCTAAAATCAAATCCTATTCTGCGCAAATCGACTTAAAGATTTTGTTTCCATTATTCTATAAACTGTATAGCTCTATTCAAAAACAATATCACATCATTCAACAACTACTAAAAGATAGTAATATATTGCAAAAGGTCCGCCAAATAATTTTTTTTTTTTTTAAATGCTACAAACAAAACAATTGAATATTTTCTCAAGTTTCTTTTTTTATTTGAAAGTACAATCCTTCCAGTTAATAATGGAAAATAATTTCATTCAAAAGGCTGCCTCGGCTGGCCATGCAGTAGCTACACGATCGGCCCAATTTTTAAGGACATTATCGATTGTGTGCAGCAGTATTTCACCAATGGCTTCACGAACATTGTCCTTTAAAGAGTCAATTGTCTCTGGATTGTTGGCGTAACACTTATCTTTGACGGCACCCCACAAATAATAGTCCAACGGTGTCAAATCGCAGCTCCGAGGTGGCCAAACGACATCAGATCTGCGGTTGATAATGCGATCTTCAAAAACAAGGCGCAAAACATCGAGTGTAGCTTCGGCTGTGTGGGACATAGCGCCGTCCTGTTGAAACCAAATGTTGCTAATATCCTCCTCTTTAATTCTCGTGAACAAAAATTCGTTCAACATGGCCCGATAACGATCGCCATTGACTGTAACCGCCACTCCTTGTTTATTTTCGAAGAAAAATGGCCCAATTATGCCTCTGGACCAAAATCCGCACCAAACAGTGACTCGTCTTGGGTGTATCGGCTTTTCAATGTATGCGTGCGGGTTTTCTGTGCCCCAAATGCGACAATTTTGCTTGTTTACATACCCGCCAAGATCAAAATGAGCTTCACCCGAAAAGATGATATTTTTGGCAAAATCGGCATCTTCTGTAAGTCGATCGCAGGTCCAGATTCCCAGCGTTTTTCAAGCGTATACACAACCATATTCGTTCAGCGGAAGGATAAAACTAATTATCTGTCAAATCAGACATGAGCTAAGTGTTACCATTCACGAAATAAGCACTAGTTGAAAAAAAAAGCGTGAGATGGCGGACCCTATATTTTTCTTTCGAATTTAACATTTTATATCATAAATGCAAACAAAATACATTGCTGAATACAACATTTAGAATACAAAGTAAGGAAGACTGCTAGAAATGTATTTAAAACAAATGAAACAAATAAAATAGAAGTGCTTTTAATGAAAAGATGTTAAATCAGTCTCTTTAAAATTTTTTTACTCTCCAATCGCTGTAATCTGATCCGACTTTCTTTCACTGCCATAACATAATCCATTCTTTGCTATGACTCGTCGAGAATAGTGGTAGGCAGTTGCACACATCGTTCAGCAGCAGAGGTAACATTATTGAAAGTTGTTAATTCATTTCAAAGTTACTTTTTTAATTATGTTATGTACTGTGTTTTTAGAAAAAAAATTTAACATGCCTAAAAAATTGCTGCAGGAGGAAACACTACCAAAAATTTAGAAATATTGCAACAAACCAACCAAACTACCAAACTGTTTTAAAAAAACGAAAAACTACTAAGTTTGGTCCAATCGGACCAAAGCGACAACGCTGGTTGGAAAACACAAGTTTTTGTGACAAATGATTTCAGAATTTTGCAATAAAGAGTTGCGTACTGAATAGGTATGTATGTTCATTGAACATACAGAACACCAAACACACTAAAGTTTTATTCATACCATTAGTAAAAATAGCTTGTTTCACTTCGTTAACATAAAGAGTTTGTTCATTGAAGCGATTTTTACTTCGTAGTTCTCGCTCTCATCTCATATTTTCTTAATACGCAATAGCAATGTTGCCAATTTGGTACAAAACTGTATGTACTCTAATGCCAAAAAGTTTTTTTTTTCTTTTCATATGACGTTTAGTGCAATTTGAATGTGATTTTCTTTTTAACCTTATTTCGCGATTCTTAATGAAAATTTTTGACAGAACAATATATTTGTAAGGCTGTAAAAAGTGGTTCTTCTGAGTTTATATAAGATATTTTTGACTCGATTTAATTTGATAATTTTATATAACAGAGTAATTACACTAGTATTCGAAAATTCTGATAAATTCCGATAATATTAAATAAATCCAAAACCGTTTGTTAGTTGTAAATTGGATATTATTCGACCAATAATTTATTTCAGCCAATTTTTATATCTTGCTTTGAGGAATATTTTGAATAAGATAAATCATAATGAAAGCCAGGGGCTCAAAACGCCAAGATTATCCGTCCGAAGCTGAAAGTCTTCAGGATAATAATAAAATTTTAAATAAATTACTGGCAAAGAAAGCGAAGTTTGTAAAGAATGTTGAGCGAATGCGCCACTCTATTGTAGATAGGACTATTTTATTGGATCATATGGAGCTCGAATCTCGATTAGATATTCTTAATGCTCCATAGACTTCCAGACGAATATGACAAAATATATTCTGAGAAAGAAGAAGAATGTGAGAGCGATCTTTTGGACACAGTACGACGTCTAACGGCAGGAGGATTTGATGTTTGCTTACCTTTAAATCCGACCATAAGCTATTGGAAAACTCGTTTGAAAGTGCCAATCTGTGAAACGAAGGTTTTCCAAAGATGGTACTATGAAGCAGATTTATCATGATTGCATGAAGGAGTATTTCAGCTTGGGCCATACGTCACGTTTGGATAAAATGCCAGATACTCCTCACTATTTTATTCCACATAAATAAATATCTTCGACCTCAAAGTATAGCTACTATACATCGGGTAGTATTTGATGCTCCTTGTAAAACTCTCTCACTTTTAAGGGTAGGTGGGAGATTGCTTAATGCAAATTTACCAAAATTCCCACTTTTATTACCGAAGCAAAAGAAAAATTGTCATACTTTTAGTGCATTGTTTCCGCTATAAACCTCGGTTCATTTAGAATTAGTATCCAATCTATCGACTGATTCTTTTCTTTTCTTTTATCTTTTAAAAGGTTCGCTGGCAGGAGAGGTCTTAAAAAGGAGATTCTATGCGACAACGCGACGAATTTCGCGCCAACAGCGTCCTGAATGAGCTTTAGCAAGTGTTCCAGAGGAGTCGACATGCACTACAATTATACGCAGCGTCGTCCGGGTTGAAGTTGATCTTCATACCACGCCGAGCTCCCCACTTCGGTGGCCCATGGGAAGCTGCCATCAAGCGAAATTCCTATTTCTTCGAGCTGTGGGCAAGACATCGCTGACACAAGAAGAAGTGGTGACGATACTCGCAGAAGTATAGGCGGTGCTCAACAGCCGCCCAATCGCACCGCTGTCTCCAGACTCCAACGATGGAAGAGCTCTAACGCCAGCACACCTACTAACAGGAGGGGGTCTGCGTTCGCTGCTGCAAGGATCCGTAGACGAGAAGCCTGGTCACGAGACAACGTCCAGGGTATACAAGGCAAGGCCAAGTGGCACGGCGAGATGCCTAAGCTGAGGATAGGCCAGATGGTAGTCGTCCACGAGGACGATTGCCTGTCACAACATTAGCTGACCGGAATAGACGTCAAGGTCATCAAAGGAGAAGACGGCAAGGTCATGGTGGAGGAGGTCAAAACCCGAAACGGCGTATATAAACGCCCCGTATATAAATTGGTTTCCCTGCCATATGCTTGAAGACCTACGATCCTTCAATAGGGTCGGAATGTTGAGCCATGTTATTACTATTTCTAATAATATTAATGTAACAAATGAATTATAATATAACAAATGAATTAGTAATAATATACTCGTATTAATAAATAAGTAAATGAATTAATAATAATAATAAATATATATACTACCCTAATAATAATGTAATTTAAGTTCAATGAATACATAGAGAAAATATAATTATGCAACAGAGTTGCTGAATAGCTCTAAGTTAGAGTTTAAGTAAATAATATTAATGTAAATAAATAAACATCACTTGAAAAACATAAATCGAACATCACGGTCGTCTTTTACTTAATTTTTCACAGTGCCCATTCTTCTTTTTTAAATTATAATTTATTTAATTTAAACATTCTTAAAAACTCTTAAGAATTTACAGAGACCATTGTAGAAAGCCCACAAGATGAAGTGGAGAGATATAGTTGGAAAGTAGTTAAAATTACTGCAGATTTTGATGTATTGAAGTGGTGGAAATTCAAATTCATTCTACGCCTGCTAGTAGCGCCGCTGCTGAACGAGCATTCTATTTAGCAGGCAATGTTATAACAGATTATTCAAATTAAGTATTTTATATGCAACGAAATAATTTGTTTGTTATTAAAATAGGTTTTTTTTTATTATTTATTGTAAATTATTTTTTTAGTAATGAAATATTGTTTTTTATTTTTATGTTTTTTTATGGACTTATTTTTTAGTAAATATGTGTTTGTTATTGTATTGGATTTTTTAATGATATGTTTTTTTTTTATTTTAATAGAATGTAGTATGTATTATTTTTTACTATTATTGGGTCCCATTATTGATTCCGTTCCGCGAATGCCGAAAGCATTTTTTGTACGGAAGCAAAATTTGAAATTATTGGTTCCGTTGCTACGGTATTCTTCCATTGTTGCGGTATTTCCGTATTACTGATTCTGCAAAATAGATAATTTTCTTCATTTTGCTTACGTTAAAATTTTATAACATAAGGTTGACGGAAAGAACAAATATTAGAGATAATATGTAAAATTTCACAAAAAAGAGAAATAAACTAATTGCAAACAGACAATTTATTTTTAAGACGAAAGTACATCTTATTCAAAAAATGCTGCTTGACGACTACTTCCTGAACTTGTAGACTCGGGCTCAGATAAAATATATTTAAATGCTGCCTTATTTACATGATATTTTTTAAAAAAGCTGTAAAATTATACATACAAATTTCACACCTTAAACGTGCATTTAAATTTCTTTATTCCAACTTTCAATTATTTATCTTACATGTTTAAAATTAACGTATAGAGGATATGAGATCATTTGAAACATTTCCGGAACATTCCAAATTGTCAGCAATTAGGTATATAGGGAAGCTGCTATAGTTAGTTATCGGTTAGCTGTCAATAGATAAAGTTGTGCTAAAACGGAAATAAAAGTGTTGTATAAACGAATATTAAGTTTTGTATTAAGACAAACAGTATAAAAGTTATAGTGAAGTAAATAAATAAAACTAAAACAACAAATAAAGCGGTGTTTATTTTATTTTAACGCAATTTAAATTTATTTCTACTCAAATGTTTAAGCAATCAATGGTAGTAGTCAATGGTAGTCAGTGGATCCTAAAAAAGGCTTATACATAAATTTCGGTTTATACATAAATTTCGTTTATAAAACAACTCTTTTATGTTAAAAAATTTTGTATATTTAAACAATTTTTTTTATTCCAATAGTTGACAAAATTAAATCGATTTCAATTAACATATCGATCGATATTTCTTTCCGTTGAAATTTCCGTTCCGTGCGGAATCAATAATTAGGGCCATTATTTATTTTTTGTAATAAAATAATTTTTTAAATAAATAAATAAATAAATATATATATATATATATATATATATATATATATATATATATATATATATATTATATATATATTAGAAAAAAAAAACGTTTTAGTTTAAAATTTGTTATTTTTACATACGCATATATATATATATATATATATATATATATATATATATATATATGCGTATGTAAAAATAACAAATTTATTTAATTTATTTATATATATATATATATATATATATATATATATATATATATATATATATATATATATATATGCGTATTTAAAAATAACAAATTTTAAACTAAAACGTTTTATTTTTCTAATATATATATATAATATATATATATATATATATATATATATATATATATATATATATATATATATATATTTTATTTATTTAAAAACAAACATATGTATGTATGTACATATACTTTTGCTGTTATAAGAAAACAGATTTTATTTTAATGGTTTTAAATTTGAAGGAAACGAAAAAAGCACAAAAATTTCTTTTACGCAGTAAATTATTCAAATATGCATACTCGTTGATTTCTTGCCTTTGCATTTTAGTATGGGTAGCATATGTGCACATTGCTCTTTAGTTTTAATGAAACCAAACACGTTAAAGAATATGTTTACAATGAGTGGTCAAACTGATTGGCTTGATTGCGGTAAGTGATATAATTCACAAAGTCAACATACAATCAATATTTTGATTTACATGAAAATGAATAATAATAGCAAGTATTAAGACATATTTCATCGTTTGAACAAAAGTTGCATATTTTGAGAGCATTGATTGAAAGATGCTTTTTTTCACATACCCGTTGCAGTTCTCTGATTCGTATCAAACAAGAAGAAATAGAGCTTTTTACTATGTTAAATTATGTTTGTTTTGTTTTTGTACGGATAAACATACGTGGGTCAGAATCGAATTGAATATGCCTTTCACATAATGCAGCTTTAATGAAAAATAAAACAAGTAGGATTTCAGGCTATTTTCAAAATAGGTTTTTGAACAAAAACCCATTAACAAAATTTGGAACCAGGTATGAGTTTTGTATTTTTTATGAAAAGGTTTTTCAAAAAAATCATTAGGAAAATTTACCTATATTTTAAACAGGTTTGTTATTTTGTTTAATGAAAAAGCCAATAAAAAATAGCGCATCCGGTATTTCGCAATTAAGTGTTTTAAATATGCCATTTGAAAAATGTAACATTTTGAACAAAGTACATATGCATTTTTCAATGGAATTTTTGAAACCATTAGTATAAAAATGTGTGTCCTAGTGTGTGTGATCAGAGCTCAACAAACAGATATGCTTTTCTAATTTTGAGATATCTTTGGAAATTAATGGAGAAATTAATGGAGAAAAAGAGTTTTGAATGTATGATTTTCTACATTTGTCTTTGCGAAATTGATGGATGAAGTGCGACCTAAAAACACCAGATGGAAATATCAGTTTTCAAGTAATTAAAGAACTGTACGAGATATAAATGAATTCACAAACTAAAATGTATCCACGGCATCACATTTTGCCCAATTTCTTTGAAAAAATTCGCGTCAAATTTGCAATATTAGTTTTTAGTAGAACAGACAATGACCGAAACATCAACATTTAAACAACGAAGTTTATAGAAAACGTTGTTAAAATTTTTGATTGCTTTAATAGCAGTTCACTCTATGCGGATAATTGTTACCGATTTGTATTTTAAGTCAACAATGGGAGTCATAGATTTGTACAAACACTAGTTTTTCCCATGCGGCTTTGCCCGGGAATCTATGTACATTAGTGACCAGATATTTGGGGACAACAATTGTTTGTTCATATACTATCTTAGAGTGATTATTTATTGATTAAAAGCCTTAATGAAGAACAACGACTTCTTACTATGTATGAGATATGCCACGCCTACTTATCCAGTTCCTCCCACTATTGATTTGTAATGACTGCCGAGTCATTTAGACCAAATTCAGAAACTTGCTCTTTTACCGTTCTCGAGACGTATTTATTTGTATGGGAGGTACCATGCACAAACATTTCGATTCCTTATTGACTAATGATTTCTATTAACTACGAAGTTATTTATACCACATTTAGAAACTTCCACTTTAACCACTCTCAAGATAAACAAAAACCAATATTTGCTTTGTATTGGAAGTACCATGTTCACTTGCCAAATCCCGTTTATATTTGCTGCGGAACTTAGAATAAGTGGACTGAATCGACGAGGCAAATCTTATTTATATATCTTTAACAGGAGGGAATATAAAGGAATAACATTCTACACTGCCACCTGTTGAAATTTTTTCGACTTTTCTTTCATCTTAAATCTTCGCGTAGTAATTACGAATAAAATCGCAGAAGAAGCATTAAATTTGGTCCAGTCGTTTTCAAGCTTTAAGCATCGGAACAAACCACAATCCATTTTCATACACATACATATATCGCACATACATAATCGCCTTCTTCTTAAATGGGATGAAGCTCACTCCAAACTCATTTCTTTTAGTTTTAAAAGGAACTTTAAAGGAACGAGGTGATGTCTACTTTATTTTGTCAAAATCTCTTAATCAGGACAACTTTGAAAGTTCTTTTTCAGTATTGCGACAAAAAGTAGGTAATAACAACAACCCTTCTGTAGCCGAACTTAATAATATTATGGAAAAATTTGTAGTCTCCAAAATTGATTAGTCGAGCTCGTCAAGTTACTGTAAACCGAAACAAGATGAGACAATGAAAATTGTAGGAATGGAAGTTGATACTGATTTTGAAGAAGTAAAATAGTCCACTGAACATAACGAATTAAGTCAAAGCGAAACATGTGATGTTGAGTTCGATAAACATATTTATGCAATTAATTTTTTAGAAGACGTTCAATGTAATTAAAAAAATTTGTAAACGTTTACTTCTGTTCCTTTAACGTGCATCTGAAGTTTTTGTAATTGGTTGCCCGGCTTTTAATGTAAGCGACTGTATAAATTTATAAGATCACATTGGTTTTAATAACAAATTATTTGGTATTTTAAAATTAAAGCAGGAAGAAGTTCATGACCTTTACAAGTCCTTTGCCTGAAAAAGACCGGAAACTGTAGGCACAGGAAGCCTATTTCGTTATTTCGTTTTTATAAATCAATTAAATAATAAACTAGGAAAATTCCATTAAAAAGATTTAACTGAGATAGTTCGTAAATTGTACAAAACGAGTAATTGGTGTACCATTGTACTTTTGAGTCCGAAATTTTACCAAAAAAAATACAATTGTACCAACTTTTTCAACCCTGCCCCTATAAGATATTTGATGGATACGTGGCTTTTAAAGTTATTCCAAAATTACAATGTAAAAAGTGTTGAACATGATTTTTATATTATTTAATAATCACCAGAGATTAAAAGACTTTGGAAATTTAGTTGCTCCACCAGATATATTAATGGATGTATGTAAGAAGAATATTATATTCCACAAAATTTTTAAGGATGAGCCACAAATAGTTGGTATAAAATCTTTTATCATTGAGTCGTCTAAGCGGTAGACTCCAGAATAGTTTGATGATAATTGTCTTCGCCACAGGCTAGAGATATTAGACTTTATTTTAATAGTACTTTTCACAAAGCATTAAGTTTGGTCTGTGGAAAAAGGCAGTTCTAAACAAAAGAAAGTAAGAATTTTTTTAAATGAATAACTAAATACTATATTTTTATTAATAATTTTAATTTTATAAATTTATTTATTCAAGTTAGTGAAAATTATGTTTTTGTAAATTATTAAGTGTACATGTACAAAAACAAAATTTTAAATATAAATTTTTATACAAAAATAAAATTACTTATATCATATTGTTACGAAAATGCTTAAGATAAAATTCACCACATCAGGGACTTATTATGAGTTTTAGCTATAAAATTTATCGGCTTGTATCAAGGCTTAATAATTGCCATAATTACTTGTACTAATTAAGAGTGTTACCATCCACATGTCTAGCGGTGTTGCCAGTTCGATTTCTTTTTGTGTTTATAAATTTTAGACCATTCGATTTAACGTAGATAAATCGAAGATTCATGTCTATATTAGAACATTCGATACTAATAACGAAATAGTATAAAAAGATGGCGCATTGCGGTTAGTGAGTTAGTTATCATTTGGCTGTCATAAAACAAAGTCTGCTAAGGCGAAAATAAAAACAGTTGTATACGCGAATATCAATTTAATGTATTAAGACAAAGTGTATAAAAGTTATAGTGGAATTAGTAAAGACTGAAAAAACAACATTAAACGTGGATTTTCTTTTATTTTAAATTTAAACGAATTCAAACGTTTCAAAAAGTTTAAAACGTAAAAATATGTATACTTGTTGATAAATGTACAAAATTAAATTTTACCTCAGTTCGATATATATGAAAGAACCACCAGATAATGGTGGAATTGCTGATATGCCTATTGTTATTAAGAAAACTGTGACACCGAATTAAATATCTACAGGATCCAAATGTCTTGTTATCGTGAGAGCAGATAATGATAAAACGTTGGCCAACGTTGAACGTTTTTAATTAAATAAGTCATTGACAATAATTGTGGTGGAGAACTTCTAATATGTAAAAAATTGGGAATCGGAACTATATTGGTTCAAACAAAAACCCTTTACTAAGCTACCAAATTATTGCAACTGACTGAACTGTTTCCAAACATGAATGTTGTGGTCATTGGAGTCATTTACTCTAATATTTTAAGGAAATTCCAGAAGAAGAAATATTCCAGGAATAAAAACCACAATACGTCCTAAGAGTTGAGAAAATTAAAAGAAAATCGAGTGATACCATGGACGAAGCATGACTTGTGTATAACAACTTATAGCTTACCTTCGAATCTAATGCTTTACCTTCAGAAATTAAGATAGGGTATGAAAAAGTAAAAATTTTAACATATATTTCATTGCCTTTACGTTGTAAACAATGCTTCAATTACGATAATCTAGCAAACGTGTGCATAAACAATAAAATATTACCGAACTGCTCCCAAGACTATCACACTCTAGAGAAAGAAATGTGTATGGAAGACAAAAAATGTGCTAATTGCAAGCAATTTTCCACTTTGAACAGTAATCATTCTATTTTGGAAAAAAAATGCCAAATATTTTTAAACGAACGCAATATTCAGACAATAATTACACTCAAGAAAGTAAGTAAAAAAACAGCCAGAACAATATACAAAGTTCGCCATCCAAATACGTTATTTATATATCTTTCTGTTGTGAAACAAACAACCAATTTCCAACTAGTATACATATTTAACACTTCCAAAGAGGTAAAAATAGTAATAAAGGATAAAAGTACTAACTCTTACCCTCCAGACTCACAGCCAAGCTGTCCCACTACTCAACATCAAACATAAAATCATCAATCATTTTTCAAAACATTGTGTCAGACTATGAGATCTCAGAAGAAGAGAGTGAACAATTAAACAATTTATCTCAAATAACAACAATCGACAATAGCTCACTAAAACTTTATCCGATATTGAATTAATTAAAAGAAAACTCTCTACTGTTGGGTAAAAATAAGAATATATTAATTTTACCTAAGGGAACATCAAAAAATCTATATAAAAACTGAAACAGAAAACAGTATCTGGTAAACGTATTAAGAAAACTTCAATATTGTGTGCTAAAATCAATTTTATGTCATTTTATGAAACTAAATTTGATTAACTACAAATTACTGACTGATTTCCTATTTGAAATTATATTACATAAACATGAATTTTACTCACTTAGATTCGAGAAACAACATACCTATACCGATTTATTACAGTTTCTATGAAAAAAATGCTTCAGTTACAAGATACAGTGGAATAAGCAAATTTCATGCAAAAGTTTTAAAGTTAAACTTCAAATTGTCTATATAAAATAAATCAATATCACCTAATAACTTCAATAATGTCTTAGGTAATCTTTCTAATTCTTGTTTAGCAACTGGGGACATAAGCGATTGGCATATGAATTAGGGTCACCTGTAAACAACAAAAGAGGTGTTATTACAGTAAACATTTTAAATGCTTCGAAACAGAAAATCTGAATCGTATTATTAATCAAGCTGCTAGTAACAGTGTAACAGTATCCAATCAGAGCTTCAGACAATCTAAAGTCCCATGGTGGAATAAGGAACTTCGAGAGCTTCAAAAGATAAAAAAAATTGCATGAAAATTATTCAGACGTGATATGAACCTAGAAAACTTGTTGAAATATAAAAAATACAAAGCTCTTCTAAAACGGAACAATCCAAAAATATTGTAATATTCAATTTTACTTCCTCAATTAATCAGTTGACAAGCTCTAGAAGAATATGGTCTAATGTTAGAACTTTTACAGGCCATAGAAATTTTCGACAAATCCATTGTCTTCAAAAAGACTCTTCAAACCTAGATTTTACTGACATTAAAGTAGAAATTGCCAACATTTCTGGGAAACACTGGGCAGAACTATCTGCAGATAAAAACTTATCTTCACAATTTAATGCTTGCAATAATAGGATAATATAGACCTTTCCTCAAATTACTCCGAGCAATGAGACCAAATCTATAGAATCAGTTATCAACTATAAAGAATTTGTATCCATATTATTTAAGTTAAAATGTAAATCACTCGGTCTCGATAGAATTCCATATACCATGATCCAGAAACTGCCGTTCACTGTTAAATAGAGAATTCTTAATTTGTATAGTAATATTATGGGCAATTATATACCACAACAATTCAAGACAAGTATTGTTATACCACTCCCTAAACTGAGCTTATATAGACTTTAATCGTTGATCCAAGCTTATGGAAGATTTCGGATAAAGTTGTTGCAAACAGACTGTGGTGGTTTGTTTAAAAAACAATTTATGAGATAATCATCAATATGGTTTTAGAAAGGGTTGTTCGACAAAAGATGCTCTACTATATATAGACCATCAAATTGCTAATAGCATCTCTTTAAGAAAACACTTAACGGCAATCTCTCTGGATTTTGAAATGGCCTACTACAAGATAGGTATTCATTCACTTAGTGACCAATTGGCACTGTGGAAAGTGGGCCCCAAAATATTAAAATATTTGTTAGAGTTGAGAATCACTATTCCCAAACTTTTCCCTTACACAATGGTGTACCTCAGGGTTCACCCCTTTCTATAATTACATTTTTGATCGCTTATAAATAATAATTTATGCAAGAAAATTAGATTGTACAAGCAGTTAGACTTTATTGGTTCCGCAGATGAATTCAACATCATAATAAAATCCAACAAAAAGAATAATCAAACAGTGGATTTAAGAAGTCTGTGTGAACATATACAAGAGTGGTAGTTATTCTGGCACTATCCTTTCTCTATTAATATGTAAATACATTCATTTTTGCAGAAAAAAGAATTGCAAACCAATAATAAATCTAAACAATTCGCCATTGGTAGAAATTAATGAATTGAAAATTAGGTTTGTATTTTAACAAGCGATACAAATGGAATACACATATTGAGAAGCTTTAATAATTTTTAGCAAAGCAACTTAATATTATCAAGTGCTTATCAAGTTTTAAATTTAATTGTAATTCAACTACACATGTATCAATCAGTAGATCGTTCATATTATCAAAAGTAAATTACTCGCTCCCCTTTTTCGAAAATGCACCCAAGTTTCTGTTACGGAAAATAAAAGGTATAATAAATGCTGCTCTTATGTTTAACCTAGAAGCTTTTAGAACAACACCTATTTATAACATGCTTAAGGAATCTGCGATATTGTCCTTAGAAACTCAAACTGACATCTAAGATATTTAAGCCTGACAGTTATTGTAAATCTCAATTCTATTGAATTTAAAAAAATTACAAACTCGAGAAAAATATGAAGAATTATGTCAACAATACAAAGAGCTATAAATATTTGGAACCAGTTTAATCTACCCTTGCGGCTTAACGCTCCCACAAGAAACATAGTAGAACCTCCAAGGACTTTTAACAACCACATCGTTAATTTTACACTTGAAAGAGACTTGAAAAATAATACATCATCTTCACAATACAAGCAATTATTTTACGAAATTAAGGAACGCTTTGAGAAAGTTTATTTATTTAGAATTTTTTAATATAACTGAAATAATAATTATATTCGATATGGGTTAATATATACTGTCTTGCTTATGCAGTTGTTACTTAAAGTCATAATCTCGGTGGTTCTATTCTCGTGTTAAAAAGCGAATAAAACAAAATATTAAAAACAATTAATTTTGAATAAATTACCAAAAACAAACAAAGATCAAGCGTACACGTACGCATTATACGTTAACACAATGACTAAAATATCAAACCCAATAACAATGTTTCCAGTGTAAACACTAACAATTATTTTTCTCCGTTACAAACCATCGGCGACCATATAGAAACGATAGAGTTCATTCGAGAGGCGGCAGTAATAGTTAGGAAAATGCACCTCATCAGCTGTTTCCAATTATAAACACAAATTTAATTGAGAATATTGGTATTAAACTATTTACTAATAATTGTAGTATTAATATATATTCATGTTACTTCTCTGGTGGGCGTGTAGGAATTGACAATTATAAGAAACTACTTTTTGCATGAGATTTACATAAGTTAAGTAGTTGTGAAAGATACATACTTGGTGGGGATTTTAATAGCCGCCATCAGACATGGGGCTGCTTTAGGGCTAATTTCTGGAGCAACATTATTTATAATAAACTGGACCCTTATAATATAAATATAATTTATCCCTGTGTCCATAATCATATTCCTGCTAATTCAAATAGACAAGGTTCTACCTTTTGTACCAAAGTGTTACTATAGTCTACTACAAGTCTCTTTCACTTGTTATTAACAACTTGAGTTCTGATCACTTACCTGTTGAAATAAAATTAACTTAAAATTTCTCAAATGTGGATACGCTTAAACCTGATTTTAGCAAGGCTAACTGGTATAATTATTTTAAATTTTTAGATCGAAATTTAATTTTACCGATATTAGATAATGTTACCCTTGTTGAACATATATCGGGTCCGCCATCTAACGCTTTTCTTTCAACTAGGGCTTATTTCGTGAATGGTAACACTTAGTTCATGTCTGATTTGACAGATAATTAGTTTTACCTCTCCGCTGAACGAATATGGTTGTGTATACGCTTGAACAACGCAGGGAATCTGGGCCTGCGATCGACTTACAAAAAAAAAATCATCTTTTCAGATGAAGCTCATTTTGATCTTGGCGGGTATGTAAACAAGCATTATTGTAGCATTTGGGTACCAGAAAACCCGCACGCATACATTGAAAAGCAGATACACCCAAGACGAGTCACTGTTTGGTGCGGATTTTGGTCCAGAGGCATAATTGGGCAATTTTTCTTCGAAAATAAGCAAGGAGTGGCCGTTACAGTCAATGGCGATCATTATCGGGCCATGTTGAACGAATTTTTGTTCACAAGAATTGAAGAGGAGGATATGAGCAGCATTTGGTTTCAACAGGACGGCGCTACGTACCACACAGCCGAAGCTACACTCGATGTTTTGCGCCGTGTTTTTGAAGATCGCAATATCAGCCGCAGAGCTGATGTCGTTTGGCCACCTCGGAGCTGCGATTTGAGACCGTTGGACTATTATTTGTGGGGTGCCGTCAAAGATAAGTGTTACGCCAACAAGCCAGAGACAATTGACGCTTTAAAGGACAATATTCGTGAACCCATTGGTGAAGTACAGCTGCACACAATCGATAATGTGCTAAAAAATTGGGCCGACCGTGTAGGCTACTGCATAGCCAGCCGAGGCAGCCATTTGAATGAAATTATTTTCCATTATTAACCGGAAGGATTGTACTTTCAAATAAAAAAAGAAACTTGAGAAAATATTCAGTAGTTTTTTTTTATAGCATTTTCAAAAAAAAAATTTATTTACTTGTCGGACCCCATAGATGAAATGATAACATCTTAATTAATGAAGCTATGCGTCGCAAGGCTTTTCTACCTCAATGGCAACATTTCCTTATTTTTTGCGCTATATTATACAGTTACGGAATAGAGTGCGTGGAAATTGGCAGCTAAATAAAAAATAAACGATTTTCATAATTACAAACGGTTGAATCGTATAATTTCAGAAAATATATGGAATCATTTAACTTTATTCACAAACTTCAAGTTCAATCAGTGATGATCAGTTAATGTCAGTGAAATTTCTTCGATTATTGGGGTTTGAAGAATAGCAAATCTCCAGGAATCGATGGAATCGATAACAGATGCTTAAAATCTCTCCCATGAAAAGGGATGAAATTCTTTACGATTTTTTCAATGCGTGTTTTAAATATAATTGCTTTACAAAGCATATAATAAGTCCAAGATTATACCTATTACTAAGCCGAATAAATGCGCTGAGTGCCCAATTTCTTATCGACCTAAAAGCCTTTTATCTGCAAATAGCAAGGTCTTCGAAAAAGTGATAAAAGATAAACTCACCGATTTCATTAATACTAATAATATTATACCACCCTATCAATTCGGATTCAAAAAGGAGTATAATACGGTGCAACCCATAGTCAGAATAAAAAATTTGATATATTCGAACTGTAAATCCCAAAGGTCGTCAGAAATGCTATTGCTTGATATTAAAGCAGCGTCCGATACCGTATGGCATAAATGGCTGATATATAAAATGGTTCAATTAAATTTTCCCACAGAACTTATTAAAATAGTAAATAGTTTTCTTAAAGATCGGATTTTTAATGTACATATTGGTTCATATAGTCCAAGAAGTTTCGAAGTCATTACTGGCTGTCCACAAGGATCATGCGTATCACCCATACTTTATAATATATATACGGCAGATTTCCCATGCTTGGACTATTGTATATTATCTATATTTGTCGACGACACAGCCGTCATCTGCTCTAGTATATTTGCTGAGGAAATTATGTGTATACAATTTACAAAGAGCCCTTACAGAAATATCCAATTACTTTAACAAGTGGAAGTTGGTGTTGAACAGTAGCAAGACTCACGCAATGTATTTCATCAGGAAGCGTAAATAATGTTTTACCCCGCAAACCGGTATCAATTTTAACGGCGATTTAATTCAGTGGGAACATAACGTTAAGTACTTCGGTGTAATTTTGGACCCTAAACTGAAATTCAGAGACCACATTGGGTACATTGTCAATAAAGTGAATTTGCTAATCCATGTATTATATCCTTTTATAAATCGTAGTTTAAAAATAAGCATTAGCAACAAAAAACTCATTTTAAAATCCATTTGAAATGCAATAATGTTTTATGCAGCTACCGCTTGGGCTAATATTGCAAAATGTGACATAAAAAAAACTTCCGGTTATTCAGAATAAAATTTCGAAATTAATTTTTATTCTTCCGTGGTATTTTTCTACTCATCGTATTCATCTTTTAGCGAAATAGAACTAGTAGAAAACAAGCTCGAAAAGCTATTATAGAATTTTTACCGACGTTGTTCTTATTCGGAATATCATTACATTAACCAAGATATTATTATCTCCTTTATTTACCATGATTTTCTAGAATTTGTAAGAGATAAGAAGAATGCAAAAGAGATGTGGGATTCGCTATGTTCAACATTTGAAAAGAAGTCAGCACAATCTCAAACGTTGGTAAGGAAGGAGCTTGAAAAATTAAAATTAAATGAGAGACGAACCATCTAATAAAGTTCGATACTTTAATTCGACAACTAAAGTCTGCTGGAGCAAAGCTAGAAGAAGCAGATCTTGTATCCCAACTATTTCTGACTCTTCCAGGGTAATACGATGCTGTAGTTAGTGCTTTAGAAAATCTGCCTAACCAAGATCTAAGCATATCAACGTTAAAACAACGTTTGTTAGCTGAAGAATCAAAGAAAATGCAAAGGCAGTTAGAAGTTATGGAAGAAAAGATGACAGCTTTTAACAGTAGGAAGAAGAAAATAAAGTTAAATGGAAAATGCCACAAATGTGGACGGTATGGGCATATGAAAAAAGACTGTCGTGTCAAAGAAGTAAGAGCTTCTCATGGTCCAAGTGTTAGTTTAATGGTAAACTCTGGAAAATTTAAGAAATCTGATGGTGGTATAATATATTTTGCGTTAGGCTCGGGTGCAACCGATCACTTTGTAAATGATATTGAGGTTTTTTCAGTTATAAGAGAACTTGCTGAACCAGGTTATATTAGTGTTGCAAAAAATAATGGATTTGTAGTTGCTAATAAAATTGGAGAAGTTGAGGGAGTAAGCAGCAACGGTGTGAAAGTGAATCTTAAAAATGTTTTATACAGTTGCAATTTTCGGGAAAACCTTGTGTCCGTAACCTATATTGTAGAAGCTGGTATCAAAGTAAATTTTATACAGGACAAAGCCATACTGGAAAAGAATAGAATAATCATAGCTACAGAAAAAAGAGTTGGTTATTTATTCATGTTAAAAATAAATATTACGAGGTCAGTATCTAATTTTTCAAAAGTTAATTCGGGATTGCTTTGACACCAACGAATGGGTCATATAAGTAAACAAGCTTATCAAAATTAAACACGATATGGCAATTGGTGTACCAGATAAAATAGTAATTAATTTTTGCGAGATCTGTACGCAAAGTGGACAATGTCGTGATCCATTTGATGGTACCCTTTCAAAAGCAGTAAGACCTAACGAGCATATTCATTCTGGTGTTTGTGGACCTCTATGGCCTTTTACGTATAATGGCTTCAATTATTTTGTTTCCTTTATAGACGACTATAGCCATATCGCTTACGTATACCTTATGAAACAAAAATCAAATATTTTTAATAAATTAAAGGAATATAACGCTCTTGTCAATGCTGTTTGGTAATAAAATTTTTATGTTAACTGTTGATCAGGGAAAGAAGTACAATACAAATGAAATGCTTGCGTACTGTAGAAATAAGGGTACAAATTGTTCAAGCAATTGCTTATGCACCACAACAAAATGGTGTAGCAGAGAGATTTAATAGAACTCTAATTGAAATGTTCGAGCAATAATGATTGACGCTAATGTACCAAAGTCATTGTGGGTCGAAGCTGTATATAACAGCACATATTTAATAAATAGAAGTCCTACTTATTCCTTTTCATGTAAAAAAACTCCTGCAGAAATACAGCACAACGAAAAACCTGATTTAACAAAACTTAAAATATTTGGTTGCTCCATGTTTGCTTGGATTCCAAACCAAAAACGAAAAAAATTAGACCCCAAAAGTTCAAATTATGATGGGTTACTGTCCTAAGGACTATAGATTATGGGATAAATACAAAAGATCTGACCAACAAGAGGGGGAAATTGATAGTGGTCTTGTTTCTGTTAAAGTAGCGCAAGATCCAAATACAAATGTCAGCTCAGAAGAGATTGAAACAGAAAACATTCTCAGAAGAAGTAAGCGAATAAAATTTCCCCCGAGCAGATTTGGAGACATATATGATTCACTTTTTGAAGCAATATTAAATAATGAAAATGATGTGCCTAATTCTTATTCTGAAATTGAAAATTCGTCAAACAAAGACCAGTGGCTTAAAGCTGTAAAAAGTGAATTAGAATCTATGGCGAAAAATGAAGTATGGAGTATTGTCAAGAAGCCAATTAATAAAAAACTTTTAAAATCAAAATGGGTCTTTGCAGTTAAAACTGATTCATATGTAAAAACTGTTCGTTTCAAGGCAACGCTAGTTGCAAAAGGATTTCTACAAAAATTTTGTGTGGATTACAATGAAACATAATCTCCAGTGTGCAAAATTAAGCACATTGCGAACAGTTTTGGCTGTTGATGTAAAAAGGGGCTACATATTTTATCAATTGAACGTGAAAACGGCCTTCTTAAATGGCGAGCTGAAATAAGAAATTTACGTGGAAATTCCAGAAGGAATGAAATCAGAATCAGGAATGGCGTTAAAGCTATCAAAAACCTTGTATGGTCTAAAGCAAAGTCCCAGATGCTGGAACCAAAAAATTAATAATGTATTAAATGAGTTAGGTTTCACAAGATTCAATCATGATTACTGTCTTTATACTAAGTATGATAATGGTAATGTAATATTGCTTCTATTTTATGTAGATGACGTTTTGATTGAAGGAAAAGATTTGGATGTTATCAAGCCAATAAAGAAAAAACTATCAGAAGATTCGGAAATGTCTGACTGTGGAAAACTTAATCACTTTCTTGGAATAAAAATTGATTATAATATTGAAGATGGTGTGATGTATTTAAATCAAAAGCAAGTTTTGAAAAAGTGTTATCAAAATTTAATATGGAAGAATGTAACGTCAGTGATACTCCCTTAGTTATCAATTTTTAAAGGTGAGACTTGTGAAAAAATTTTAGATAGCTTAATGTATTTAATGTTATGCGTGCGCCCTGATATTTGCTATGCTATTGGTTATATGGGATGATACCAAGAAAACTTTGGTGAAATACACTGGTCTCCTTCAAGAGATCCTAAGACATCTTAAAGGAACTAAGTTATTAACCTAAAATTTGAAAAATTCAATGAATCTGAAGATGTTTTGGTTGTATATGTAGATGCAGATTGGGCTTTCAGTACTGATGATCGTAAATCAACAAGTGACTATATCTTTCACGTTTACGGATGTCCAGTGTCTTGGTGTAGTAGAAAGCAGACAACTGTGGCTACCTCATCCAGCGAGGCTGCAAATGTCGAACAGCTTTTTTACTATAAGAAGATAATGCGGGATGCATTGCTATGGCTAAAAATTCTGAAACAAAAAGGTCAAAGCACATTGACATCAAATACCATTTTATACGGGATCATGTTTTAAAGGATCATTTGAAAATTAAACATATTTCTACAAAGTATCAAGTGGCTGATATATTAAGAAAAGCGTTCGAAAAATGTAATTTTGTTGCAATTAGAAATTCCTTGAAACTCTTACCTAATTGAGAGGGGGTGTCGTAATATACTTGTTACATTTTCTACTTTATATTGTTTGAAATATTTGTAGTACGAATTTACGGATTTAATACACTGTCAATTGTTATTTTGGACAATTTGTTTTATCGAAAAAAAAAAATATTGAGACGTTCAGACGTGTAATTTTATTAAATAAAAATATAAAATTCCTTTTATAAAAGTTGGTAAAAGAATTATTCCCTCCTTCCAAACATTGTCAAAAGCTTTTGCGAAGTCCAGGCTCACAGCAATCGTCGGACACCTCCTATTCAGTCGCCTTGCTACATAGTCCGCAAGTGCCATCAGTGCATGGGACGTAGAATGGCCCCTCTTAACTCCAAATTGACAATGCACCTTCTTATACGCTCCAAAATAAATCACTGCTAGAGAGCAGAGATATGGGTCTGTAGTTACCAGCAACCCCAGGGTCAGGCCCCGGTTTGGGTAGAGGCACAATAATCGCACCCTTCCACGCTTTCGGGAAGTAACCAATGTTGAAGCAGTGGTTAAGCACCAACGTCAAGCACCTCCATGTGGTGGCATCCGTCTTCCTCAGGATCAGGTCCGGTATGCCATTCGGCCCACTGGATCTCTTGTTAGGTCTACTGGACAATGCCCTGCCAATATTAGTGGGAGTCAGCAAAGAAAAACCTCCTCTAACGAAATCCTCAACTCGTACACCGCCGTAATATCCGGGCCAAATGCAATGAATGGGGCCTCATTCCTCAGCCCCAACACCTCCACCGTAAAAACGTTCAGCCAAAAGATTCGCCATACCACCGTAATCCGTAATGAGTACTCCATCATCCCTCATTATGTCAGCAACCTCCAAACTTCGCCGCACACCTGCAACACCCTTCACTTTCCGAAAGTCCTGTTGTCCACCTTAATACTCCATAGGATAATCTGTCTACTAATTCTGCTCAAACACAGCAATCGCCCCTGGATTATCCTATCCAGGTTTCTTATCTCAGCCCCCAATATGGGAATCCTTGAGACATCACCCGTACTCCTCAGTATCCTCATAAGCCTTCTCTCCTCCTATATGAAGCCGAGGATGTTGTTGCCCTGTGGTCAGACTCATAGTGCAGAGTTCTAAGCCCATCAGCACTTCCCGGTTGCAAACATTCCCACCCCAGTACTCGTGCTTCGCATTCAAGTCCCCTTCAACCAGGAGCTATCCCGCCGACGACAATCCAACCAGGGGATCTAAATCTGATGGGCAATGGGACCCTCTCAGCGTGCAGACTCTCACGAACAAGTACAGCAATACCGCCACTCCGTCCATTCACACGATTCTGCCTAAAGGTCATGTATCTCCTCTCATCCAAAAATATGCCTCGGAGCCAGTTTATGTTCAGCCCTCTAGGGCACTCCAACACCACTAGCTACAGCAGCGTACGATACACCCGTACGTGTAGAGTTTTTTTCAGCCGTAACTCTGCTATTTTTGGCAACTGCCTTCCTCTCAGCAGCCTTCCTCAGAAGTTCCTGGCGTAACGGGCACTCACAGAGTCCCCTAACGTTGTAGTTGGCGCACCTTACCGGCAGTACAACCCTGTGGTAGGATCAGTCACAAACTCTCCGCGCTATTCTCCCCTTTGCATTTCCCCGGTCCGTGGGCACCTCCGCATTTAATGCACCTATACGGCATGTTTCAGTTGGTCGACTTATGTCCAGTTGTAGCACTGCGTCAGCCCCTTCCTTTTCGGTTTTTCAATATACACTCTACAGTTCAGAATGTATCTCATGCCTTGGAACGATTTCAGGTACGAGTCTCTGCTCAGACTGAGGATCCACTTGTCCCCCTTAAGTTTTCATCTTAATATCCAGTCCATTTAGGTACTCGGCGATCTCGTCTGCCTCAAAGGTGCCCGATGGGCCCCTCAGCATCACTGAGTAGGCATCTGTTCCCTCGTATAGTGTAGAAGGTTACACCACTCCTCTTCAGCATCGCCCTCACCTTCTCAGAGTCTGCCAAGGTGCAGACTTCTATGTTGGTCACATTTGCACCAAAATCTTCAGGTTATATTCCTTGTGCCCCAAAAGTTTGTTGAGGTCACTAGTCAGCAACTTTACGTTAATATTATATGCTGTAAGCACCGGGACCTTCATGCGCTTACTTGTTGCCTTTGGGTTCTGCCCAGCTTTACCCTCGTTTACAGCCTTGGTTTTCACGGCCTCCTTCGATGGCTTAGAGCCTCTACTCTTGTCGTCTACACTGCCAACAGCAATCCCCTTGTCAGGCACGTCTTCACATGGAATATTCACCTCCTCGGTGACCATCTCCTCACCCTCCTCGTCAGGGGATTCCTCTGCGCCACTCTCATCGCCAAATTTCCTATTGAGTCTCGCCATTATCTGTTCCATGGCTTTCCTGAGAAGATCGTTCTCATGTCTCAGGGAATTCACTTCCTTCTCTTTCAGTTCTAACGTACGGAGTAGCTCCTCAGCAGTCACCACTCGCGGACTCTTTTTAGGGCAGGTGGCCGACAGGGCCATTATATTCGCGTTGTATTCTTATCAGTAGAATACGTACACGTAGAATATGTACACGTCAGCTCTTCAATCACAGCAATATACAAGAAACAACCCCTATGTATTTTCTGCCTCAGCTAGCGCAGGTAAAACCCACACACTTTGTGCAAACAATTTCGTTCGTATTGAAAAATACGCGCAAAGCAATTAAAAAGATTCCGTAACACAAACGTTCGCAATGAATGCACGACACAGAATCGTGACTGATGGAATGTGCTCGCCCAGTTGAGTGTGCTACTTTTATACATGTCCGATCAAAGCTTTATTTACAATAAACAAACACTAAAGGCAGAATTAGCCGAACGTAAATGTAGAAGCCGTAAACAGTGTTGCCGTCGAAAATTTCGAAAAAGTTTCATAAAGAGGGTATTTGAGAAAAAAAGGGTCAAAAAAGGGTATTTTAAAGTAAAATAGGGTAAAGTTTTTTGTAAAAAAAAAAAAATTATTTCAATTAAAAAAAAAACAAATCTTGACAACTAATTAAATACATTAAACTAAAATAAAGTAATTATACATACTTTAATTATAAATCAATGTTAAAACTAAAAAACAATTTACAGATATATTCAAATATTAGCCATATTATCAAAGAGAAAGAAGTTACTTTTACAAAAACTCTTAATAATGTTTACCACTTTTTAGAAACTCTTTCTCTTTATTTTGTAATTAACTCTTTACTTGGAGTCCATTTTTCCAGCCCCGATTAGAGCAAATTGAGAGAGAAAAGCATGGATTCACAAGTATATATTTTAAGTTTATTTTTAATCAGTGATAGCGGAAGCACTACTAGGAGGCAAAGTAAATATATATATTTGTAACGAATTCATATAAATTTGAATAAACGGTAGCACAGGAAAGTATACATATCCGCTCGAAAACTTGATTTTACATAGAACTATAAAGTTTGGGCTTTCAAGCAACGATGTAATGTAAATCTATGCGAAAAATAAAACAAAAGTATATGAGTCTTTCCATAACATATCCTTTAAGCTTAAAGAAAAATAATAAATTCAATTTTCTGCACACAGAAAAGTATACATGCTCTGCAGTATTAGGTAACTATTTATCTTTAGAAATAAATGTTAAAAAATTGATTTATTGTTAATTTATATTTTATAGAGCCATATTTAATCATTAAATTTAAATATAATTTTTTATAGTAGTTTCACTTGAATTATTGTGATATCCTTTAGGAAGAGAAGTTATACAGTCTTGTTTGTTTTTAATTGTACTTTTTTTGTACTAGGTTATCCAATTTATCAACAAAATTGTCGGTGGGTTTTATGTCAGGTGACTAATACTCTTACTTTCATCGCACAAAACAACTTTACTCCAAAATTTTCCAACATCAAATTTCACCAATGTCTTCACGAATATTGTCCTTTAAAGCGTCAATTGTTTCTGGCTTGTTGGCGTAACACTTATCTTTGACGGCACCCCCATGTGTGGCACGTAGCGCCGTCCTGTTGAAGCCAAATGTTACTTATGTCTTCCTCTTCAATTTTTGTGAACAAAAATTCGTTCAACATGGCCCGATAACGATCGCCATTGATTGTAACGGCCACTCCTTGCTCATTTTCGAATTATGTCTCTGGACCAAAATCCGTACCAAACAATGACTCGTCTTGGGTGTATCGGCTTTTCAATGCGTGCTGGTTTTCTGTGCACCAAGTGCGACAATTTTGCTTGTTTACATACCCGCCAAGATCAAAATGAGCTTCATCTGAAAACCTGAATTATAATCTAATTGCATATAAAATTTATTCTCTTATTCTGGTTATTCGACCTTGATTAATCAAATATTAATAACTATTCAAGGCTAAGATATTTTTAAATAAAAATTTCTTTACTTTTTTATCGATATTTCGCTACTTCTTTGTGTAGCTTCGGCAGAAAATATGAAATTAATTAAAAAGATTTATTTGTAATAAATTACATGTAAATGTATATATTTATTGATATAAAAATAAAATCATCTTAATTGAAAAACCTTAAGCTTCAGAAATTATTAAAATTTAAATATGAAAGGCCGAAGTAATTTCTTGGTACCATTTGATAATTTCCGCACTTTTGTCACATAGTTTCAAATAATGTGAACATATTTAAGTGCCATCAATGTTTTTCACAGCTGTTATTATTTTTTAATACACGCGTGTTTGTGTTTGATGCATGTTTACCTGAATATTTTTTTTTCTTATGTCAAAAACACATGACACCTTTTTAAATGTTCTATAAGTGACAAAACGTTTATATTTACGTTACATTTTATTTACGATACATTTACGGTTTCTCCGTTTGGCTAATGAGGCCTTAATCCAACCAGTGTTACTGGTGGTGCGACTAAAGTCGTACTCTGCAACTATTTTGATGGCCAAAATCATTTCATGCGACATTTCAAAATGCACTAAATTATGCTACTTCCCATAAGTTTTTACCACTTTGTCCCTTTTTTTTTTTGTTACATTAGCACCACTGACATCTTTTATCTTTTAAATCAAATTTTTCACAATCAATTTTCATAATCGCTAGAATAGTGATAAATAATATCAATTAGCCGTATTCAACGAGGCTTAACATTTGAAAGTCTGGTTTATATACAATTTGTGTCCAATGTATTAGGTATAACGAACAAACTAAATAAATGTTTTCAGATTGAAACATCACAAATTATATTTTTACTGAAAAGTAAAGACGTGGCAAATTTATTATGGAAAAATATTCAGTAAAGCAACGTGTTTTAATCGTTAAAATATTTTCTCAAAATCAATCATCGATTTTCATGAAAAAATCATGTGTGACGAGGCAAATTTTAATTTGAATGGTTATGGGGCAATGGAAAACCCTTAAATTATTCATCAGTCACCACTGCATCCATTGAAAGTGACAGTCTGGTGTGCAATTCGGTTAGGAGGAATCACTGGGCCTTACTTCTTTGAAACTGAAAACGGCGTAACAGTAACAGTTAATGGGGAGCGATATCATGATATGATTCAAAACTTTTTAACACCACAACTGCATTCTTTGGGCTTGACTAACGTATGGTTTCAACAAGACGGTGCCACATCGCATACAGCCAGGATTACAATGGAATTACTGCGAGACCTCCTTCCACAACAAATTATTTCAAGGAAGGGTGATGTTGGTTGGCCTCCACGGTCGCTTGATTTGATTGCTTCGGACTTCTTTTTGTGGGGAAATCTGAAAAGCAAGGTTTATGCAAACAAACCAGAAACGCTGGAGCAACTCAAACAAAATACTCGTGATGAAATTAATGAAATACCGCGTGAAACGTGGGAGAATGTAATGAAAAATGTGCTCAAAAGGGCTCGCATTTGTGAGGCTAACAGAGGCGGGCATTTAGCTGATATTGTATTCCAAACATAATTGCCGACATTGAATAAAGCGTTTATTAATATAAGATCCATTCTCTTTCATATAATCAAAAATTATAAACAACCAAAGTAGTATATCTTCCCGGCGTTATAAGTGATCTAGAGGCGAATTTAAATTATTAGAAAGTAAGGCGTAAGATAAACAATATGAATACAATTTTAAATTTAATAATTGTGAACATTTTTGGCACACAATAGGTAATACTTCGTTAAATGAACCGTTGTACTTACACTTATGCAACCGGACCGTGCTTGTGTTAACTCATAGCAGCACGTGCGCTGAACGAGTTTTTTATAAATTAGGCCTTATGAAAAATAAATTGACAAATAGTTTAAAAGTATAAACTTGCACATCCATGTTATTTTCATTAAATTTATTAGATAAGAAAATAGAAAATTGGATTCCAATTAGTGAACTGGTAGAAAAATATAGAAAGCAAGTTTCAAAAAAATAAATTTAAAATAAAATAAAAATAATTACAAAAGATTTATTGCACTTAAGGATCTTTATTAATTAATTATTTAAGCGCAATAAACCTATTATATTTTTGTATTAAAAAGGTCAATAACAGTTGTATGTATAAAATTTTAAATACATACATGTACATAAATACATGTATACTTTATTATTTACAAATACATCTTATATTATAAAAAATTTAATTTTAACATTAGTAATGAATTATTTCTTGTTTATTAAGCTATTGATCTAGTTTTGTTTTTCTCTGTTTAAATTTTTATTTAAATAAAAACGATAAAATAAACTGTGCAACTTTTTGTGCGACTTTTTTTTAAATACCCTTTTTGTACCACTATTTGAAAAAACTCAACGGTAACGCTGAATCCAACAAAGGATCGTTAGAGCTTTCACACTCAACTGGGCTTTCACACTCATTGTAGTGTTGTATCTTCTACTTATTAGTAATACACAATTACAAAATAATCACTACATAGTAATCGTTATCAAATAACAAAATTTAATAATAATAATCTCAAAAATACTAATTTTATTTAATAAAATAAAGATGCTTCGCTACACTGACTTATCCCTTTTACGCCCATTCTACCGCGCTGGTTTTGAAAAGACATAAAGCTTTTTATGTGCACAATATCAATTTTATTAAAGGCGGTCCAGTACTTTGGAGGTTATACGACCATAAAATTTTTACTAAAACATAGAAAGAAAACACATATTTCTATATAGCTATCCTGTAAGATACTGAGTAGCTAACTACAAAAATAACCATCTTTAAGTGAGCTTCACCTCCTTACCTACTTTAAGCTATCTACTACTCAATGTATATTCCGCACTGTAAATTTTTTCTTTTTGGTTAGTCGTTTGTTCTTTATTTGGGTTTTACCCATTTCGTTTCACACTTTTCATTTGTAAGACGCTGAAATTGATTAGCAGCATTACGGCAACTCGGATGCGGAACACTGTAAACGGAATTTAACGTTATGTCAAAATAATGCAACATTGTAGTAAGCAAATAGTAAACAAATTAACTGTGTGTCACATATATTTGTTGTAAAAAAATAGTAATGGCGAATCGTTTTCACATATAGTCACTTATCAGCTGTTGCTTACATAGCAAGCCAAGGTCACCTGGCCTTGGAAAAGAGTAAGCGAAAAAATAGTCTTATAAACTGTCTGGTTCTGAGGAACCAAAATAATTTTGGTGTTGAAAAAGTGTCCGCGTCCTGCTATAAGAGGCTTGTCCGCTTAAGAGGGAAAAAATTTTTAAATCCCTAGAGATTTTTTAGGACTAAAAAATGTATCTACTTATGGAAGGTGTACGCTTAATAGAGTACACTGTACATACATACATATATATGTACATAATTAAAATAAATGTTAGATGCAATAATATTTTTGTTAATTATAATTTTTTATTTTTTTTTTGTCATCACTTGACAAAAATTGGAAAACAAAAAAGCACACTGTAAATATTTTTACGATGATATTGATGGTTTTCCATTTTCACACGTTTCGTTTAGTACATTGAATCCGGAACTGTTCGAGAATCAAATAAAAGATTAGTTCAACAATAAAATTGATTATTTGAATTTGGTGGATTAACGAATAGGTATTTTTGTTTTAAATTTTATTACTGCTTTAAATATTCAGGCACATCCACACCATTTATTCATTTAATTTAATATCTACCAATGGCGAAGACGACGATTTAGATTATGATGCATGGCAATGAGTGAATTGCAAAATCAAAAATAAATATTGCGTATATAGTACATATATCTTAAACATGTATGGGTGCAGTGTTTTAGCAATCAATTTAAGCTTGCTGCTCTCAAGATAATTCATGGAGAGAATTATGTTATAATTTTTATTAAAGTGCTGGCTTGTTGCTGTCGATGGGGATTACTTTGAAGGGGATAATATAGATTTAGATGAATAAACTTGTATTTTTGATTTTCTGAATAAATTCCAACAAACGACACAACGGGTTAATTCATATTTTTCGTTCCGATTATAAGAAGAAGCACAGAATGAATCTAACGGAAGTTTTCCGACTTTTCTTAGTTTACGCTCTCGTTTTCTTAATTGTTAAGCCTTTAATAAAAATTGCAACATAATTCTCTACATGAACTAACTTGAGAGCAGCATGAGTGAATTGATTGTTAAAACACTGCACCTATTCGTGTAAAGGGAGATGTACAATGACCTTCTTCTCGTACTTAATTTCATTCCAATATAAATATTAAAATATGCACCCAAAAACTTTCAGGTATATACTCGTTATTGTAGCAACTAGGGTTTTTCAATTGTTGATATTTCTATATAAACTATATACAATATCCGTCATATCTTTTGATGCAATTTATGTTGAAAGGTAGTTTTTTGAAAACAATTTTGGGTTTTCCTTTGTTTCAAATGTTAGTAAAAGATAAAATATTTTAGATTATTTATGTATTACAATTGTAGTAGAAGGAACGTAATGATACGACTATTTGCTGCTTACATACAAAGATAATCTCATATAAATGACATAGTGCAAGCGGACTATTGAGCCATCTGAAACCTTTACACAAAACATCCTGGAAGAAAAAGTTAGATAGACGTGAAAATCTGGAAGAACCCCCGTCAAAAGTTATAAAAACTCAGCCAATCCACGAGTTTTCACCTCACATTTCTGGTCTCTTTCGCCGAAATTCTTTACGCAAACGGCTCATAATGCCCAAATAATACTCTTTGTTTACTGTCTGCCCTTCTAACAACAATTCATCACTCATCAATTCAAGACTCATGACCACTTTTGTACCACCCGTGCCATTGGTAAACGAGCGTTTTCTTTAGAGAATCGTTGCCGAAACACTTTTCTAATATTTGCAGCGTTCGCGTACCATTAAATCAGTTTTTTAAGCAAAATTTAATACAAGTTCATTGTTGCAAATTTAAATCCATTTCTAAAATTGTAAAAATCGCCAACGCACATAGAGATAGATGTACTCTTGGCTACGCAGCTTTTGCAAATATCAAACTATGACGCTATGATATCTACAATAGATGGACCAACTTAACAAAAATAAACTCAAATCGAAACGATGGGACCGCCACACAGGGGGTTATTCCGGGATCTTTATTCGTAAGTGCTACCCGAAAGTTTAGGAAAAAGAAAAGTCGGAAAATTTTTAACTGATGACGCTGTATTGGATAAGGGGGCATGGTACCTCCGATTCAAAGTCAATATTGATTTTTGTATAAAGTGTAAGCTTGTGAATTTGGGCATACCGGGAAAAAGCTATTTATATATGTATTGTTATCTATATATCATATAAAAAATAAGTTGTTGTTACAAAAGTAATGTTTGGTTTCTCTCATATAAAATGTTTGCATTCCTTTTTAATTTTCCCTATGAGAAATACATTTAATAGATATACAACACAAAGGCTGCCAGCAACACGGGTAGGGTTACTCTAGTGTTTTTATAAAATCTTCTCAACAAAATTTTTACCACATACATCTTTGATCCGAGACCACATACAATGTAAGTAGACCCATCCAATGCCTGTATACAATTCCTATTTACATTTACACAGCATTGGCCTAAGCCGTCAGATGGGTCCGATGGAACAAACACTGTAAGCGAAGGTTGGAGTGGTCCGACGATACAGACATTGTAAGTGACGGTTGGATAAGTCCAATACTACATACATTGTTAAGTATTTGTTGTTTTCATTTTATATACTTATCGTAAATTCAATTATAAAAATATAGTTTATAAGCCATAATCGCTTCCATGTAGACGGCTCCATACACCACACACACGGTTAGTCCACTTGCAATTTTAAAAACATTTTTCTTTCCATTAATTCGGAAAAATTAAAAAGAACAATTGGAAAAATAGCAGCAAAAAACAAACAAAATTCATAATCGAAACTACAATAACAATGTAATGCATAACAAACCCATCCAAATCGGATGCTAGTGCGATGGCTTTTTACTTCTAATGTACATTTGATTTTACAATGTATTAGGTTTGAGACTCATCCAAATCGGAGTTAGTTGTATGTGCTTAAACATTTTATTTCAATTTATTCTATTGACATAATTGTATACAATCAGATGTGTTTCATTTGTAATAACTTTTGTACTGCGGGTTATATATAAAAATTAATGTGTATGTACAAACATATATGTATGAATATACACAAACGTATATACATATGTTTATTTGTTGTGTCTTATAGACAACAAAAGGGTTTAACCGATTTCCTTGAAATTTTTACAGTATCCTTCTGTATGTCTGAAAGGAACTATAGGCTATATAAAATTTCAAAATTCCAACTGGGCGGTGCTACTCCCATACGAAGTGCATATTTATTTGCCTATATCTTCAAAATGGTTACAGAAAGAGTTTCTAAGTTTAGCACAAATAGATTCATAGTCAATACAAAAATCAGTCAAAAAGTGGACGTGGCACCTCCAACACAAAGTAAATATTAATTTTAGTATATCTTGAGAACGGTTAACACTAAAGTTTTAATGTTTGGGCTAAATTACTTCATAGTCAGTACAAATTATCAGTGAAGTAGGCGCAATTGGACAAGTGGGCGTGGCACCTACATACACTACTTATTGTATATCTTGAGAACGGTTGAAGCAAAAGCTTCTAAACTTGATCTGAATATCTTCAAAATCAATACCAGTCATCAGAAAAAAGAGGGCGAAATTGGTAGCTTCCATATAAATATTAATCAGTGTATGTCTTGAGAACGGTAATAATAAGAGTTTCTAAATTAAGTTCAAACAATGTCGAAAACAATACACATCATCAGGCGAGAATGAATAAGTAGGCGTGGCACCTTCCATTCAATAAATATTTAATTTTTTATATGTGGAGAACGACAACTATTAAAGCTTCGTTATCTCTCCAAATCAATTAAAAATCGGGTATTGCAGAAAGCACACTGGATAAAAGCTGTCCATATAAAACTGAACGTGGGCCTGCTTGAAGTTTACAAGGAGAACCTACAGTGTCTTTCTGGAAGGAACTATAGGCTATCTTAGGGTATAAAATAGACAAAAGGGTAAAAAATTTAGAACTAAGATAAAAGTTAAGATAAGTGGTTACGATTATTTCGAAAAATATTTGTCAAATGTGACCGTAGCTTTAAAAAAAACATCTTTTAGCAAATTCTATAAAAGTTATTCAAAATTTTACTTAACCATCAAAAGCGTTAAAATAAAGGTGTCACAATCAAATTGATAAAAAAATAAATCTCCTTTATTGTTGTTTGAGTTAACTTTTTTAACTATTTTTGACAAAAAAAAATAGTAAATCTCTGTTTATTATTATTTTTTTAGGTTAACTTTTTTAACTAGATCAACTTAGTCAAAAATACTTAAGCTAAAAAAAACTTTGGTTAATCACGGCTTACGTAAACGAATAAATTAACGTATCGAATAGTGAATAACAACGTATTGTGTGTATTTTTCAATAACGTATGTTATAATCCAAAAATTCGATATAACTCTGTAAACTAACAATTTGATTGTTAGCTTGTTTTAATAAAATATATGTATATGTAAGTATAAATATATACATAGTTCGATATGTATTTACATATATATGTAAGTATTTTGTAAACTTTTTAATTCAAGAAATTATAATAATACATATGTATGTATTAATAGTTTTGATAGTTCTAAAAAAGAAGTTTGAGTTTTCATTTTGTTTTTGGTTTCAAAATAAGTTTATTGAATGCATACATACTTACAACTTTGGCTTTTTTACAAATAATATTGTTCTTACCACAATCAAAAATTTCGCTAGTATCACGCACTGCAATCTCATGGACAAATTCTGTAAGTAAAAAATAAAATATTGAGTATATTTTCTAACGGAATGAGTAATAACTTATTTTAAAAATTGTGATGCATTTATTAAAAATCTTGTACAATTTGTAATACATACATATGTATATTCATAATAAATTCATAAGTCCATTATAAAAGAAAAACCATAAAATGAATATATGGTTGATATACATACGTTTACCATAATTTGTTCGCTTATTATTGCTCTTACGATTAAAAAAGATTTTTATATTTATAATACAAAGCAAGATTTTACAATTGAATTTCCCACTTATTTTATATATTTTTCTTAAATTACACAATTTTATTATAAAAGTCAAGGCACATACAATCCGTCATACTTCATCTTTTGCAACTTATGTTTAAATGTTGACGGAGAATGTTGACACAATGAGAATTTTGTTGACAGTTTTAAATCAGCTATTTGTTTTTTATCACATTTTTTGGGAGAAAATGTAGTCAATTTATTATTTAATAGGGTCAAATCTATATGTTATACCTTCTTTAAGTCGTAAGAGCTGGAATTTTTAACCATTATTCCACCATAACAGTTGTTTAGATCTGTTCTTCCTCTTACCCCTAATTTTAGTATTTGGTGGTCTAAATGGTACTAAAAATGCTCTATTGGGTTAAGAACAGGTGAATAAAAAGACAATAAGAACCGTATGTTTCAGTTCATTAATCTGTTGAAATATAAAGAAGTCATTTAACACTTACTGCATGGCTTTTTCTTTCAACTTCATGTTTTAGATTATTGAGGTATGCTACTACGTATTCTAATAAATCATTTGACAAACTGACTGCTTGTCCTTATAAGATTATTTACAATTGGTACTGGGACAGTTTTATCAAATTAAAGGTCATTGCAGCGTTCATTGTATCCTTAAAAACTGTTCTAAACTTCTTTACAGTCGGCTGACTGTAATTTTCAAAAAGGTCCCTTAAATGGGTTACATACCTTCAATTTGGAAAAAATCATTCATAATACCTTTATCTAAAAATGGAAGCAAGCTTGAAGTTTCAAATTATCGAGGAATCGCCCAGTTAAATGCAGTACCAAAACTTTTAGAAATTATTTTAACCGACAACAACATGGTTTTCGAAGATCATGTTATACAACTACTAATATATTGGAACTAACATTTTCATTTATTCCAAGCAAAAAGATATTATAAATACCGATTTCATTGAGGGTTTTAATAAAGTTAATCATGATCTTTTACTTGTTAAACTTTCATGCATGGGATTTAGCAGCAACTCAATTCGCTGGATTACTTCCTATTTTCCTGGCAGAACTCAACAAGTAAAATTCAACCCTTATTTAACTGACAAAAAAAAAATACGCATTTTGACCCAGGTACCTTCATACAAATCTCATAGGAAGTAAACATGTTTGGAAAAAAATTTAGAAAAATTACAATTTATAATTACAAAATTTTACATTAAAAAACGCATCCGCTAAAAACAATATACATATTTAAGACTTTCGGAGATGAACTTAATTCAATTTTTGATATTTAGATATATGCTGATGTTCATAAGCCAAACAGAGGGCATTTTTCTGAGTTATGGATACCCATTAGTTAGTCATTAATTATGGCTATCTATTCGATAATTACGAAACTTGTTTATTACGTGCCAAATCCTATAAAACCGCAGAATTTCCTGATATTTGATTTATGAGAAATGCTAATTTACGTCAAAACTACGATGGCGGCAGTGTAACAGATGAACAATTATGCGGATATCTGTATACTGGAAAACTAATAGAAAGCGAACGTCAGATAAATATAGAGAAAGAACGGTTTTATATCTTGTTAGTTCCTTTTTTTACTTAGGACTAGTACTCAGGGGATGACCCCTACTCATTCACTGCATTGGAAAGGAAGAGGGCGAGTAGTGTTTATGGACATTCAATTTACAGATATACTCATTTTATAAGTGGCAGGAAAGACCTTTGCAGGAAGATTGTTCCACATACGAACAGTGCGACTAAAGATAATGCGTTGTGCGATTCGTTGGACAATCAACTACAAATGGATGCGCTCTACGGGAAGTACGGATATTACGAAAAAATATTTGATTATTAGGAATTAATTCCTTCATTTCGTCGGAACGCATTCCGTTATAGCATGTATAGAACACAAGCCACATTGCGAATTTGCTACCCTACCGTCAATAATAAGCACCTTCGCACCTTCTTCCTAAAGAAATTCAAGAAGATATATTACAACCGATAATTTTTTGTCTTACATCGCTTGAAATATAGACAAATATAAGTTCGTAGAATCTAACGCACATGGAACAGTTAGAAAAAACAGACGTATTTCAGACAATTATTTTTTACAAATTTCGAATTTATGTAGCAAAAAGCCGACCCTATGTTAGTATGTACCATGCATTCTGCACCGTTCATAGAAAACACTTTTAATAAAATTAAAGAAGATGATGACAAAACGGAGAAGTTATTGGGCGAATATACTTGCAAGCGCAGGATAAGTCGGTGACCTCTATACTTATTTTTAAAATTAGTAGTAGAGTAGTATCATTTTCGTTATATATTGCCTACACATATGAAACACATTGTGTAATTAAATTACACAGACAAAATTATCTATTGTAAGCAAAAGCAGCGTGCTAAAAAGTCTAAGTTGATGACTGAAACTTGCGTTTGAAATCCAATAGAAATTATACTCTGAAAAGAGTCTGAAACGAGTGTAAAAGCAGATACAATAAAGATGTATAGCAATTCTCACACATCAATTTGAAACCATACGTAGAAATTAATTTTTGCTACCTTTTGATAATATAATTTATAATAAAACAGAAAAATGATATGTGACACTAGCATTTTTTCATAGAAATGCATAAAGGTAGCCGGGTACCTTTTCGGGCAGTTAAAGGTGTTGGAAGAATGTCGACATGCTACGTCTACCTGAATGTATTAATTATTATTAAAGCTGTGGAAGCTAATAAAATATTAAAAATTAGGAGCTCTCAAGGAGTTTCAACTTATTCAAAAAATTCAGTTTCAAAACGCAATAGGTACCTGGGTACATATAATAGTCTTATAAGGGTTAAAAATGCCATTTCTGAAGTTATTGATATTCCTTCTGGAGAGTCAAAGAACATTTGAGTCATTTGGGTCCTATATTGTTAACATTTTTTATCAACGACCTTTCATCTGTTATTTGTATATAAAATGTTCTTATGTATGCGGATGACGTCAAACTTTTTAACTCCTTTAATAATATTTCTGGTCAATCATCTTTGCAGACTGACACCGATTATTTCCCTCAATGGTATAATATCAATTTCTTGCACTTGAATATCAGAAAATGTAAACACATATCATTCTGTTCACAAATACTTGATACTTCTTATCATTGTAAAGGAACAACTCTTGAAAGGGTTTCTGTTATAAATGATCTCGGAATTTTGTTGGATCATAAAACATTTTGTGATTATCCTTTTTTTGGTGGTGGCATGGTGTAGTGGTTAGAGCGCGCGCATAACAACACAAACGACCCGATTTCGTGGCCCAACAGAGGACATGACGAAGAAAAATAAATTGTGGTTTCGAATGATTAATAAAGAGACTTCAACTTTCCTCCCGACAAGTCCATCCCAAAAATAAAGGAGAAGGAAGTCTCTTTGTTCTTCCCGCATACCTCTAGCGGTGATAACAAACATCATCAGCTTCGGCAATTAAATTTGCCGTAATATAAACCCGTATACAATTCTAAGGCTTCTTCAAAAACTAGAATTCTACAGGGAACACACATACGCTACCAAAGGTCGTAATTTTATTACATGGCTATCCTGCCTAATGCATACCGCTGTGGTATGGTAGGTAAAACACCTGCCTACCAACCAGAAGGCCTTCGGTTCAATACCAGGCCAGACCAATCCAGGAATATCTAAAACAACGAAGAAAATCCAAAGCTAAACCTCCTTTTACTATCCCAAAAGAAGAAGTGAAACCGACAAAAAAAGGGGCGGTAACGTAATGAAGAAAAGGAAGCAGATCGCAGAGGCAAACAGGCAACTACACCTGTCAGGAAACAAAGCCGAAAACCCCGGGGAGATTTATAAAAGAAATGATAACAAAATTATTGAAAATAATGAAATTTCATTTAAAAAAAATAAAAAAAACAAAAACCAAATAGAGAAATAATATAACATACGTATCGCACACTAAACATGAACAGTCACAGCTCAAAATCTGTAAAAGACAAAAACTGTATAGTATAGCTGTAATTATATAATCAACTTGAGTTCCACATTGAGGTACACGCTCTTAGAAGACAGTTTAGTTATTTTTTTTTAATTTTGTGCAATAAGTCTGCAAATAAGATGTAATTTTTAATTGTTACCGTTTAGTTAAATTTTTTCTATTGAGTAATAAGTATTAAACGAATTGTGCCTCTTTAATTGGAAATATGTTTTGATTAATTTAACACCGTTTTCAGTAATAGTGCCACAACTCGTAATAATACTATTTATGTAAAACTACATAATTACACGTAATTTCGCACAAGTAATAATAGTACTCTTTAGTTGGTAATGTACAAGCGATAAGAGTAACATTAAAACAAACAATAACAATATTTTCTCATGCAAACGAAAATTTCGTGGTCAATAGAGATTTGATCCGTAATTTTATTTACAAAAAGAGCGATTTTGATAAATTTTGAGCTGTGACTCTTCGTGATCTAGTGTGCGATATAAAAAAAATATATATATATATAGTTACGAAAATAAAAATGCCTAAATGTTGCTGTATTTGGTAGTTATGTGTCACCCTGTCAATGCCGTACTTACTTGCGTATTTGGCAGTACTGCTAAATCGTTACATTTGAACTAACGGATACAAAAAATAGAAGATATGAGACATTTACGGAACCTCCCAAACTTAGACAATTAGGTATATAAAGTGGCTGCTTTGCACGTCAGTTATTTACCATTTGTTGTCAACAAATAAAGCTATGGTAAAGCGGAAATAATAGTGTTGTATAAAAGAATATTAAGTGTTGTATTAAGACAAACAGTATAAAAGTTATTGTGTGGTAAAATAAAAACTGTAAAACAACAAAGTAAAGCAGTGTTTATTTTATGTTGACACAGTTTAAGCGAACTCAAACGTTTTAGAAAGGTTAAAAGGTAACAAATAACAGTAATAGTAATACAAATAACAGTAATAGTGGTGTACTAACCATTACAGGTGATCGCATTCAAAAAATAATACTATGTCTTGTGATCATATTAGTAGTGGGCAAATTAAATGAGTACTACAAAGAGTGCATGAGGGAAAAGGCAATTAAAATTAGTACAGCAATTTCAACATTGACTTATGTAAACAATACTTTAGAAGTTATTAAAAAATTAAAAATTTACGCAAATAACCACGATGGTTACTCAACAGAAGCATTAAAAAAAATTGATAAAATTTTAAAATATTTAAAAGTAAGCAACAATAAAAACATCGTTTGGCATTCTCGACTTGTCTAAAATAATACCAGAGTTCAATGGTGACCTCACCCACTTAAATAACTTTATAGGCATAACCGAATTCTATGCGGAAACGTTTAAAGACTCGACAGAAGATAGTAAACTAGTCAAGTTCGTTCTCGCCACTAAATTAGCAGACAAAGTCAAAAATAAATTAATTTCAGGAGAGACACCGGATTCTATAGAATCATTCGTACACACTCTTAGAAAAGTATTCACACCTAAGAAATCACTCTCTTCCGTAGGTACCGATTTAGCTAACAAAATTTGGTCGCTTGCAGCACGCCTTAATGAATTACGGATCGTTGAATTGGGTTCCCAAAATGTGGAAATAATCATTAAACTGAATGATCAAGTGGCCCTTAGTACTTTTAAAAATGGTTGAAAAGAACCACACAGAGCCACAGTATTAGCTGCTCGACCCAAAAATCTAAATGAAGCAATTCAAATAGCCTCAGTGGTAATACCAGAACCGAATTCAATAATGCATTTCAATAAGAACAGAAGACCTTTCAATACTACAAGGCAACGTAACTATACTAATACGTACAATAACAACAGAAGTAGTAACAATAATCAGAGTTATTATAATAATTATTGAAGTACTAACAATTTTCAAAGAAACAACGCTAATCACCCAAGAAGTTATAACTTCAAGAGCAATAATCATAACAATTACAGTCAAAGAAATGCCAACTTTAGGAATAGCAATAATCGAAATAGAGATCAAAGAAGAGTATATGTTACTGAGAAGCAGGGAAACGAAGGAAAACCACTGCAATCCTCAAGAATAAATTTTAACGCAGGTGTAGGGGAATTAAAGCATTTAAAAGAAATGATGCCGATTTTGGAATCGATAAATATAACAAAACTAGAAAAACGACTGAAAAATTAAATGAAAATTTTGAGAAAAGTATTGTAGCCGAAATACATAATCAAGACAGTACTGCAACAAGCGAAGATGAGAATAGTAAGAAAAGAAAAAGTTATGAAACAGAGACTGAACACCTCTGTATGTGGAATAGCATTGCTTTCCTTTTCTATATATGGAATAGCATTTCTTTTTTAAAGGCTATCCAAGATTAAATTTTGTTGTAAGTAAGTAAAAGCATGCCAAAAATTTTAATTTTTAGGAATCGCGTAATAGTATCTGGTAATGAAAATGCATACTCTAATTTGGATTTAGTCTTGCAGAAGTTGTCTAAGGTCTTACGGGATAACCAAATATTTACAGTAACGCTAACGGGGGATAATATAATGTAATGTTCATGAAGAAAAATTAATTAAAATATATAATAGCATGCAGAATAGAAATAAATGTAGACAGAAACCTATTGAAATTATATCGTTTAAACAACCATAAAGGATACTGGAAGAAAATAAACAGAACGAAATTATAAAAGAATATCATGACACTCCACACGGCGGTCACGCTGGAATACGAAGAACAGTTATTAGATAGAAACAGAAATACATATGGAAAAATTTGTATAAAATGATTGAAGATTTTATCAGTCATTGTGAAATTTGTAAGAAGAATAAGATTATTAGACATACTAACGCACAAATTCAAATAACTAACACACCTACAAAACCATTCATTTTATACAGTTGGGTACTGTAGGTCCTTTGAGAGCATCAAAAAGGTATAGATTTATACTAAAGGTAGGATCACACGATTCTCGTAATGCACTAATAATTAGTGTATTCTATATGCCAATCGTGTGATTATACAATTTATTGTTGTTGAGAATTGAAGTGTTACTTATATACCAAGGAGCACCTATTATAAATCTAAGAGTTTTTGACTATTTTTGAATTATATCAAAGTTGGAGTAGGAAGCGGTTCCCCAAAATTGAATACCGTAAGTCTATATAGGTTTTAATACGATCTTATATAATAGTAGTTTGTCCTTTATGTTTAATTCCAATCTTACGCTAAGAAGCCAGTACATTTTTTTTGTTTTAGTTTTCAGTTGTTTTCTTTTTACTTCTATATGTGTTTTCCAAGTTAAGCGTCGATCAATATGAAGACCTAAACATTTGACTTGGGTATTACGTCACCATTTTTAAGTGTATATGTGACGTGGGTGAATTTTTCTGCATCACTCTAATATTCCACTTTTTAGCCAATTACTAAGTCAAGCTGCGTTTGAATAATATTTGATGCTATGGTTGCGAATTCGTTGGTTGCTAGTATAGCGGTATCATCAGCGTAAGTTGCGACTAACTACATCGCTGTTTGCCGGCATTTCAGAAGTAAATAATGTGTACAGGGTTGGACCTAATACGCTTCCTTGTAGTACACTAGTCTTAATATGTCCGACTTCTAAATCTTCGTCGTTGATGTTTACATAAAAACTACGATCACTTGAGCAGAAGGTAAAATGAAGCTGGTAGCAAATGTTTAAATTGATACGAAAGAGCATTATGCTATACTCTGACAAATGCTTGTTTTACATTAAAAAATACTAATGAACAGTAGTGTTTGTTTTTAAGAGTCTCTTATTGTTTTAATAACTCCATGGTACTGATCGAGAGTCCCATGCTTATTTCGACTTGATGATCGGGTATAATTTGTAGATTCCAATATAGGCATTAACCTTTTTTGAAGAAATCTTTCGTATAATTTTGATAAAGTTGTTAGCAAACTGATAGGTCTGTAATATTCAATGGAGTTTTCAGTTTGTAAGTCGCAAGATAGCATTAAACACAATCGTGAGGAAAATCATAGGCTTTTAATGTAAATTTTTAAGAGTTTTGGCGGCTGTATTATCATAACCAGGAGATTTCTTTGAATTAAGTTTACTAATTTCATCTTCGATTTCCCGGTATCTGAAGGACTTGATTGGTTTACTCATTTGGCATGCAACGTCTAGAAAATTATCGACTTCCACATCTTCTTGTGCAGAACAAAAAGAAAATGGAATAAATGTATTTTCAAGTTGAGACTTAAAAGCAGCCGCTTGACTAACGTCAGACCTACACCAAACACCGTTTAAGTTCTTTATTGGAATATTTCGTTTTTGAGCACGTTTTAGATATTTTGCGGCCTTCCAAAGATTATACTCATTTGTATGATTCGGACTTTATATAAATATTTAGCAATAGAATAACTTTTCAACTTTTTTAATCTTTTTTCAAAATATTAGCCGCACGATTAAAATTTGTTTTATCTAAAAGTAATCTCATTCTTTTCCAGATTTTACGTAGCCTTCTTTTCAGAGCTATAAGTTGCCTTATTTCAAAAGATAACTGAAAATTAGAGGTGTAAGTATTAGATACAAACTATGCTTCATGAAAAATTTTCAATTGCTATGTCAATTTTGTATCCGGTTTTCAACAATAAATTTAAATCAAGTTCAGCTTCAATAAATTGTTGAAAACAGTTGAGATCAGTGTTTGGAGAAATAATTTTAGTTTTTTAGATTCGTTTTTTGCAAACAGTTGAAAAGTTTACAACAATTGGACTGTGGTCGGAACTTATTGTATATATATTGTATAAAGTGATGATTATATAATATTAAGCGAGTTGGGAGGAATCCCTTTGTAAACAAATAAATCTAAAAGATCAGGTATTTTTTTAGTATCAGCTGGCCAAAAGTGGGTGCTCCTGTCGAAAACGAACTGCAATCATTTTTGATGATACATTAGAAAAGCTCTTTAACTTTTGGGTTTGTTAAACTTGATCCCCACCATGGTTCTTTGGCATTATAGTCTCCACCAACCAGGAATCTATTGCCAATGATTTTAAAAATTTTTCATTTGATCACATTTAATATTATATCTTGGCGGGGAATAAGCAGAATAAATAGACACACTACAATTATTGCAAACTGTTTGAACTCCGGCAGCTTGCAAATATACTTCAGTTATTGGTTCTAATATTTCCTATTTAATACTGGATTTAATAACGATAGCTGCTCCAGCATGAGCCCTGCCATTTGGTTGATTGGCCATTATTAATTCAAGTCCTATTATCCGAAAAAGGGATTTACTGCTAAGGTGTGTTTCCGAAACTAATAAGATGTCAATAATTGTTTTTTAGGAGTCTTTTTATTTCATTTACATGGTTAAATGCCATTAGCATTACATTCAGCAATTATGAGATCTATTTACATAGGCTTGTCATTAACATTGACATCATATTCATCAAAGTATTTGTTAATTGAATTTGTTTTTCTAACATCGACTGAATTTTTTGAAGGACATTATTTACTCCATCATTTGTACATCTGACGGCTTGTATTTGTACATCTGACGGCTTGTGCATATGTTACCTGACCAGGGATGGAAAAAAATTCGCCATAATTATATTTTGTTAATTTTATAAAGCAAAAATATTTGCAAAAACAAAAAGTATACGATGTTTACTATAACATGGTTTATAGTTTACTAAAAGCTAGAAAACTATAAAAAAATAATTTTTATTTATTATATTATAAATACATTTTGTATTTAGATAGGTAGTCTAATTATTGTTCTATATCTAAAACGTTATACACTTTTTATTCGAGACATTTCACATTGCCTTGTATTGGAATTAAATTACACTATGCGACAAAGAAGAACGAAGATAAAATAACTGAAAAGTTATACTAATAAACGCTAGCATAACAAGATTCAATTTTTGAAATTTTCTAAAAACCTCAAAAATCTTTAATTACGGGTAAAAAAAACGGTTTCTCTTACCTTCAAAAATTTCTAGACTTATAATTTAGCGGAATACTATCCGATTTCAAGCTTTTCGTTCAATGGATTTAGAGGGAGAAGAAGTAGACCTTTTAAATGATGATACGATATACTCATAGCCCTGAGGTATGCATATGTGTGAAGCAAACACATTAATTTTTTTCAACATTTATCAAGTTTAGAACTTTTCTCGTACCATTTATGAACTTAAATATTTCGTTGCCAGTTGTCGAAAATTGCATTACATAAATAAACTGGAGCCTAAAAATCTATTAGTTTCAGTTTCATATAGGCAACCACAAATTTTTCGTTCCGAGAACACAATTAAAGTTCGGCTGCCATCTATAATCGACACATTAAAATGGTCATGTTCACGAATTTCTTACATAGAAATACCAAATTAATAATTTTAATTTTTCGTATTAAAAATAGCCAACAAAATCGCCAATTAATTGTAATGAAGTTTTTTTCATCACATATGCTTTTAATTTATAACTATCTGTTAATTTGTTTTGAATAGGAATTATTAATAAAAGAATATATTTAATTTTGTACTATTAAATCTAAGAGAATTATAATGAGAATTATATTGCTAACTCGTAAAAGAATTATATTGTTAATTTTAAGAGAAAGACATTATATAGTCAATTTTAAGAGAATTATGTAGTTAATTTTAAGAGAATTCTACTATTAATTTTAAGAGTATTCTATCATATATCATGTAAGAACAGAAGAGAGTACAGTCAACTGTTAATTAACTATTACTAACGCACACATAGTGCCAGGCAGTGTATGAGTGAGGACAATTTTTAAGAATTTTTCCTTGTTGGGTCGCGCTGGTAACTTGATCATCAATACTATTTCAGTTGAGCTCAGACCGTCTTAGTATGAGGATGGTACTGCAAGTACAGACGGCTTCAGTACTATCGTCATGAGACATAAAAGTCAGGCTCAACTCAAGGTAGTATTGCTGAGGGCAACTACTGATCTCGAAGGTCATAGTTCCCAAGCATGTAATGGTAGTAGTGACCGGGAGTTCTACTGGTAAAAACAGCCATAGATCCCAGGTTTGTAGTAGTAGTATCCAGGCAATATACTGGTACAGAGTGCCATATATTCCAGGAGTATTGGTGACTGGGAAAATACTAACTACCATAAAGAACCACTACATGGGAAATACTGGCAGAGACCGTCATATCTCCCTGGAAAAAATAAAAGGTATGAGATCTTTTCGAGGGAGTCAGTCGTGTTCCGACCTCTAAAGGAGGCACTCTTGATCGATAAGTTAAAAAAAGAAAAGTTGTTAATAAAATTAAGGAGTGAAGATCTCGAAATCGGTTAGTTTTATTTTTCTTGATATTTGTTCTATCCTGGAACCAACTGAGTTCCATCCTGGCGAAAAAAAAACCACCGTTATAATGGCGCCTGAGCAGGGACTTATTTAAAGAAATAAGTAACATTAAAATATAAGTGAAAGTTAATATAAAACATATATGTACATATATTAAAAAAAAAAAGGAATAAATAATAATAACAAATAAACAAATATGAGCCGTGCTTTTATAAATCTTATGAAAAAGGATGCTTTAAGTGCTTGCCTCAAGGAGCTGGGTCTAAACGACGAAGGAAGCGTGGATGAAATGAGAGGCCGGTTACGGGTTTATTTAGATCAGGGAGAACTCCCAAATGAGCATCAGATTTATATTCAAAATTTAAGAGCTACATACGATTCCTCAGGTCGTGAAGAGGTCGAGAGAGGATTCTAGCTCGATTTGGTGTACCACATGTCTTGTTGACGGACAACGGTGTTCAGTTTACTAGTCGGGATTGTCAGAAATATTTTAAAACGCTCGGTGTTAAACAACAATACACTGCACCTTACTCTCCTCATGAAAACCCTACTGAGAGAACAAACAGGACGGTAAAAATGATGATCGCTCAGTACACACATACGAACCAAAGGAAGTGGGACGAATACCTTCCTGAATTGATGTTAGCGGTAAATTCTAGTAAACAAAGTTCGACCAAGTACAGTCCAGCGTACTTGATTCAAGGTAGGGAACTGAGACTTCCTAATTCTTTGTTCTTCGAAAGGACCCAGCTGGAAAACACAGAACAATTTTCACGACCTGAGGATAAAGCCAAGCACTTGGAAGAGATATTTCAAATTGTAAAATCCAATCTCCAAGCAGCAACAATTAGCCAAGCAACGCATTACAATTTGAGACGCCGTGATTGGGTCCCACGAAAAGGCGATCTGGTTCTCGTACGAAAACGAGTGTTATCAAAAGCAATCGATCATTTTGCGGCAAAATTAGCACCACGGTTTGACGGTCCTTATCGGGTGGCTGAATTTATCTCCCCTGTAATTGTTCGTCTAGTTGACATCAGTAACCGCCAAAAGAGTCGCGGCACTGCACACCTTAAAGATCTTAAGACGTATTTCGAGTAAGTCACTACATACAAGCTAATCTTTGCACTTGTTCTTTTTAGACTTGACTGATGGCCGATAAGAAATTCGAGCGAAGTTGTTTACGGTTCAAACAAGCTATGGAAAGAGAAAATAATAAACGAAGAAGATTACTACCACTTGAAGAAGACCCAAGTATGAAAAGGGTAAAAGTCACATCCGTCGAAACGAATCTACCCAAGTTGGATATTCTGGATCTAATCTCACCTCCGGTTTCCCGATCCGACATCCTCGCCAAGCTGGTACAAGACTTGGGAATTGACCAAGAACTAAAGCAGAATTCAGAAGATACCATAATATGTGATATACTGTCAACAATTCAACCCATTCGGCCTGGTAAGCGTATCGGTTTTATGAGGGATACTCCCTACGGCCGGGTAGAAGTATACATTAGACGGTCTTTGGACGTGTGGATCATTTATAAGGGGAATAAGTTCATATTCCCAAAGCCTAGAAATGATGTGGAGGTAGCTGCTTCTGTCTCATAAACATCGTAAACCAGGAGGGAGATGTAATGAAGTTTTTTTCATCACATATGCTTTTAATTTATAACTATCTGTTAATTTGTTTTGAATAGGAATTATTAATAAAAGAATATATTTAATTTTGTACTATTAAATCTAAGAGAATTATAATGAGAATTATATTGCTAACTCGTAAAAGAATTATATTGTTAATTTTAAGAGAAAGACATTATATAGTCAATTTTAAGAGAATTATGTAGTTAATTTTAAGAGAATTCTACTATTAATTTTAAGAGTATTCTATCATATATCATGTAAGAACAGAAGAGAGTACAGTCAACTGTTAATTAACTATTACTAACGCACACATAGTGCCAGGCAGTGTATGAGTGAGGACAATTTTTAAGAATTTTTCCTTGTTGGGTCGCGCTGGTAACTTGATCATCAATACTATTTCAGTTGAGCTCAGACCGTCTTAGTATGAGGATGGTACTGCAAGTACAGACGGCTTCAGTACTATCGTCATGAGACATAAAAGTCAGGCTCAACTCAAGGTAGTATTGCTGAGGGCAACTACTGATCTCGAAGGTCATAGTTCCCAAGCATGTAGTGGTAGTAGTGACCAGGGAGTTCTACTGGTAAAAACAGCCATAGATCCCAGGTTTGTAGTAGTAGTATCCAGGCAATATACTGGTACAGAGTGCCATATATTCCAGGAGTATTGGTGACTGGGAAAATACTAACTACCATAAAGAACTACTACATGGGAAATACTGGCAGAGACCGTCATATCTCCCTGGAAAAAATAAAAGGTATGAGATCTTTTCGAGGGAGTCAGTCGTGTTCCGACCTCTAAAGGAGGCACTCTTGATCGATAAGTTAAAAAAAGAAAAGTTGTTAATAAAATTAAGGAGTGAAGATCTCGAAATTGGTTAGTTTTATTTTTCTTGATATTTGTTCTATCCTGGAACCAACTGAGTTCCATCCTGGCGAAAAAAAAAACCACCGTTATATAATTTAAAAATCGACAAAAAGTCGCCATGTCGCCAAACCAAAAATTAGGACGCCAAATAACTTTTAAAATCGCCACGTTTGGCGAGAAATCGCCAGATCTGACAACCCTGCACCTGACCATTATTCTGAGTAGCAGCAGTGATGTTATGGCTAAAATTGTACTTTGGCCATATGATTCCCTAAATAATGAACACATTGCGGGTGAGAACATTCATTGGTTGAATTTTCTAGTCCACATTTAACACATGAATATGGTTTTCTACAATAAGACTTAGTGTGTCCGAGTTGTTGACATGTAAAACACTGAACAATATCATTGAATTTTCTCGGAACTTCTATAACAGGAGTGGCGTTACCAAATGTCTTTATATATTAAATTATATTACGGCATTGGGAGAGGGTTTCTTGTTATACGGCTTTTCATATTTCTTACACTTCTTACTTGATATCCCAACAATAACAAATTATCTTTTATATCATCAATTGGTGTAGTATGATGAACAACCTTTATAACTGCTGTGAAATCCCGTTCTTGTTTCAGTTGATATGTATGAAATATTATTTTGTTATCGTCGAGGTATTTAGTTATTTTCTGGTAAGAGTCATCTGTCTTAACATTCAAACAAACCTGTCCGTACGACTTATAATAAAATTCACTGTGTCCAATTACTTTGGCTAATTTATTAACCATTTTAGCAATGTAATCAACATTTGAAATAAGAATTGGTGAAGGTTTTGGTTGTTGAGATTCTTGAGGTGATGTAACTTCATTAGCATTTTCATTATTATTAGAAGCAAGAGCTGCATATCGGTTAGATGTAGATGGACCTGTTTCTAGTTGAAGTCGTTTGGGTTTGTTTATTTGTGGTGATTGAGAATTTGCTTTCTTCAAATTTTTCACGGGCAGATACTGCCAACTAAGCTCAGGATCAGAACTACTATCACTTAAATTCGCATCATAAACATTACAATTATTAACATTGCTAGTCTGATTTACTTTTTCAGTTTTTTGTTTTCGGTTTTTAACTTCACTTCTTGGCATGTTTATGCATACAGTATAGTCTTGTTGTTGTCAACAATAATGTTCAATTAGTCAACGCACATAAAATGTGCGAGCTCGCATTAAAAACGTTTTTTAATGATCACATTTAGATTAAGACTAAGTTTATTTATATGTTTGATTATTCTTGTATTGTTTTCTTTATGTTAAAAACACTTACTCTGTAAACCCAAAAGTGTACGGTATGTACGTTTGTTTGAGAAAACAAACGAAATTAATAAATAAATAAAACCCTATTAACTCCGTTGTTTTTTAATATTTTCTGAGGAAAATATTTCAAGGAAAAACATTTTGACACTTTCGAACCCGATATCGAATCCCGGAACCTTGGAATATTTTCTACCAAAATATTTTTGTATTTTCAGATCGTGTATCTGCCGGAATCTAATTTTTTTGGACCCACCCAATCTTTTTTTTTTATACTTTTTCAAACTTTAATAAACAGATATTTATTTGAATTTTTGAGACTGTGTCGTGCATTCATTGCGAACGGTTGTGTTACGGAGGTTTTTTGCTTTGCGCGTATTTTTCGATACGAGCGGGGTTGTTGGGCAAAGTGTGTGGGTTTTACCTGCGCTACCTGGAACGGGGAACACATAGGGGTTGTTTATTGTGTATTGCTGTGATTGAAGAGCTGACGTGTACATAAACACGTGGAAATTTATTTCACAGGGAGAGTAAGCGGTGACGTGTTCGTATTCTACTGATAAGAATACAACGCGAATATAATGGCCGACAAGGATGCGTCCTGCCCTAGAAAGAGTGCGCGGGTGGTAACTGCGGAGGAGCTACTCCGTACGTTAGAATTGAAAGAGAAGGAGGTGAATTCCCTGAGACACGAGAACGATCGTCTGAGGAAGGCCATGGAACAGATGATGGCGAGATTCAATAGGAAATTTGGCGATGAGAGTGGTGAAGAGGAACCCACTGATGAGGAGAGTGAGGAGATGGTCACCGAGGAGGTGAATATGCCATGTGAAGACGTGCCTGACAAGGGGACTGCTGTGGGCAGTGTACACGAGAAGAGTGGAGGCTCTAAGCCTTCGAAGGAGGCCGTGAAAACCAAGGCTGTAGACGATGGTGAAGCGGGTCAGAGCCTAAAGAAGGCAAGTAAGCGCGTGAAGGTCCCGGTGCTTACAACATATAATATCAACATAAAGTTGCTGACTAGTGACCTCAACAAACTTTTGGGGCACAAGGAGTACAACTTGAAGATTTTGGACGCAAATGTGACCAATATAGAGGTCTGCACCTTGGCAGACTACGAGAAGGTGAAGGCGATGCTGAAGAAGAGTGGTGTATCATTCTACACCTGTACACCGAAGGACCAGATGCCTTACTCAGTGATGCTGAAGGGCCTATCGGGCACCTTTGAGGCAGATGAAGTCGCCGAGTACCTAAATGGTCTGGGCATTAGAATGCAGATTTTGAGTCTCCGGAAGCTGAAGGGAGACAAGTGGATCCTTAGTCTGAGCAGAGACTCGGACCTGAAGGCGTTCCAAGGCATCAGATACATTCTGCACTGTAGAGTGTATATTGAGAAACCGAAAAGGAAGGGGCTGACGCAGTGCTATAACTGTCAGCGATATGGGCATGTGTCGACCAACTGTAACATGCCATATAGGTGTGTTAAATGCGGAGGTTCCCACGGACCGGGGAAATGCAAGGTCCCACCCAAGGGAGGGAATAGCGCGGAGAAGGTAGTGACTGATCCTACCACAGGCCAGGCTGTGAGAAGGATTGGACTGCCGGTAAGGTGCGCCAACTGCAACGTTGAAGGACACGCAGCAAGCTCTGCTGAGTGCCCGAGACGCCAAGAACTTCTGAGGAAAGCTGCTGAGAGGAAGGCAGCTGCCAAAAACAGCAGCGTTACGGCTGCGGGAAACTCTGCTCGTACGGGTGTATCGTACGCTGCTGTGGCTGGTGGTGTTGGAGTACGCCAGAGGCCCCTTCAGGCTCCGTCTGGCGGCGTGGGGAAATTTTAACCTCATCGATGGAGATTGCAGAAGGTTTTTTGGAGGTGGTTTATTGCACTGCTTGAGCAAGATAGGAGGTTTTGCTCTTGAATACGGCAGACTTAGGACTCATGAGGATAAATCCCAGGCACTCCTGGGAATGCTGTTGAGTCTTCAGAATGGTTCGCACAATTAAGTGTATCTTTGTGAATGTCAACTCGATAGTGTCCAGGCATAAGAGACACTATTTAAACTTCTTCCTGGAGGAACATGGACCGGATGTTCTGATGGTGGCTGAACATAAACTGTCTTTGAGGCATATTTTTGAGATGAGAGGATACACGACCTTTAGGCAGAATCGTGTCAATGGACGGGGTGGCAGTACTGCTGTACTTGTTCGCGAGAGTCTGCACGCTGAGAGGGTTCCGTTGGATATGGGAAATGTGGAGCGTACGGCGGTGAGGATTCGTCGTTCTGGTGGGATGGCATTGACTATTGTGTCAATGTATCTGCGACCCAGGGACACTCTTTGCCCAGCGGATTTGGATTCCCTGGTTGGATTGTCAACGGCGGGATCGCTCCTGGTTGGAGGGGAAGAGAATTCCTGAGGATGTGTCCTGAGCTGGAGATACGTAGCACGGAGGGCCCGACATGTTTCCATGCGGGAAACCCATCGTTTATCGACGTGGTCATGACATCATCTGATATTGTACCGGTGCCGGTAGGTGCTGATGGGCTTAAAACTCTGCACTACGAGTCTGACCACAGGGCTGTGGAGTTGATCTTGCGGATGAATGGGCTTTGCGGTAGAGAGCAGCGATATCTCTTCGACTTTGATAGGATGAATACGAGGGCTTTCAACTCGGTACTATCTCGTGATTTGCCTGACCTTATGCTTCCGTCGGATCGGAATGTGACCTCACGCGAAATTGATGACTGCATAGAGTTTATGACTGGCGTCATTAGAACTGCGATGGAGGAATCGGTTCCAAGACTACCAGTACGTCATGCCGGCGTGCTAAGACTCCCCGACAACATCCTCGGCTTCATATCGGAGAAGAGGAGGCTTCGGAGGTTACTGAGGAGGACGGGAGATGTCTCGAGAATTCCCATATTGAGGGCTGAGATAAGAAACCTGGATAGGATAATCCAGGGGGCAATTGCTGTGTTTGAGCAGAATTATTGGACGGATTATCTATGGAGTATTAAGGTGGACAACAGGACTTTTCGGAAAGTGAAGGGTGCAGCAGGTGTGCGGCGAAGGTTGGCGGTTGCTGATATAATGAGGGATGATGGAGTACTCATCACGGATGACGGTGGCAAGGCGAATCTTTTGGCTGAACGTTTCTGCGGTGTGCAGAGAGCTGCTGTGAATCTCCAGTCCTCCACTATTGTAGGGATGGTCTTGGAGGAGGTATCGAGGCTGAGGAATCAGGCCCCGGTCATTAAATTTGGCCCGGATATTACGGCGGATGGTGTTCGATGTTGGGATTTCGCTGGAGGAGGTTTTTCTTTGCTGACTCCCTCTGATATTGGCAGGGCATTGTCCAGTAGACCTAACAAGAGATCCAGCGGGCCGGATGGCATACCGGACCTGATCCTGAGGAAGACGGACGCCACCACATGGAGGTTCTTGGCGTTGGTGCTTAACCACTGTTTCAACATTGGTTACTTCCCGAAAGCATGGAAGGGTGCGATCATTGTGCCTATACCCAAGCCGGGGTCTGACCCTGGGGGTGCTGGTAGCTACAGACCCATATCTCTGCTCTCTAGCCTGGGTAAGCTTATGGAGTGGTTTATTTTGAAGCGTATGAGAAGATTCATGGACGATAACGAGATATTGCTGGATTGCCAATTTGGATTTAAGAGGGGCCACTCTACGTCCCATGCACTGATGGCACTTGCGGACTATGTAGCAAGGGGACTGAATAGGAGATATCCGACGATTGCTGTGAGCCTGGACCTCGCAAAGGCTTTTGACAATGTTTGGCAGGAGGGTATAGTTCATAAGATGATGTCGCTTGGTTTCGACAGGCATCTCTGCGGAATTGTTGCGGAATTCCTGAGGGATCGCTCCCTCAGAGTGAGAGTGGACGATACACTCTCTGATGAAGGGAATATTGTTGCTGGAGTGCCGCAGGGGTCACTACTGGGACCTGTACTGTTCAACATATTCATGTCGGATATACCTCGGCCACCTGACGGAGATTTAGTCCTTCTGTATGCAGACGATGTGCTGGTTGCGGCATCTGGACCCAGAGCGGCAAGGGTGAATGATAGACTCAGCGGATACCTGGGTAGACTGCACGGATACTTCTGCAAATGGGGTCTCTGCCTGAATATGGAAAAGACGGATTGCGTAATATTTAAGGGACGGCGTGGACGGCTGTATCCCAACGCAAGGAAGTTCGTACCGGTGCTGAGGGTAGGCGGTGAAGTTGTAAGAGTCTCCGATAGGATTAAGTATCTCGGGGTGATTTTCCACGAAAGCTTTGAGTTTTATCGACATGTGGATTTCGTTCTGGATAGGATGAAGGGGATATACCACTCCTACTGTAGGTTACTGCGCCGAAGGGAAGGTTTGCGTAGGGAGGTAAAGCTGCTTATATACAGGCAGATCATCAGACCTCTGATGTCTTATGCCTTCCCTGTCTGGTTTGGGATTTCGTCCCATCAGATGGAGAGGCTTAGGATCTGGGAGAGACGTATTTTGTCGGCTTGCCTTGGATTAAGGGCTCGCCAGTTCTCCGATGGTTCGTTCCGGAGACCGTCTTGTCGGGTCATTTATGACCATGCGGGTTTCGAGAGGATCGACGTTTTTCTTATGAGGACTGCGCTGAAATTTTTGGAACGATCGTCCGTCCTGGAGAATGGGATGGTGACTGGCTGCTTCGAGAGGAGGAGTGATATGGAGACCCTAAGGGTGCACAGATATCTGTTGCCTGTGGATCTCCTAACGTTGAAGGACGAGGGGCTGCTCTATGGCGACGAGGGCCTGCTATTTTATCATAGGAGTGTTGATACGCTGGATTTGGACAGCCTGGTGTATAACGCTGCACAGTGAGGTTGGTTGTCTGTGCCCTGTTGTTGTTAATTAGTTGTAAGTAGTGTTTTAAGTTAGTTTTAAGCATATGAGTGTTTCCGTTTTTCCATTTTTTGCGGAATATAGTATAAGAGTTTATTTGTTTTAGTGATGGATTGCGGCTATTCTGCATTATTTTAAGTTTTAGTTGATAAGTCTATGATAAGTATCATTTACGCATAGAATAAGTATATACATGATTAATTAGTTTAAGATAAACTACGTAAAGAACGAAATATTTGGATGAATAAAGATAGAGATATAGATAAAGATATTTGAATTTTTCTCATTTTGTGTTAAAAAGGTTAATAATAATTTTGTGTGAGTGACGATATAAAATTAAATTAAAAGAAACAATTTTAAAAGAAAACCACCCCCGTTTAAAGACAAACAAAAACAACAACAACAGTGAAAACAAGACAAAGTTGATTTGCCGTCGGCAAACCAAAATTTTTATTTTCTTCCTATGCACTGGAATTTGTGTGCGTGAACAATATAATTATTTTACCCGATTATATCACTTTTCAATTAAAAAGGAAGGGATATAAAATCATTTTGACTCTTGAATTTTATATTATTTACTTTTACTCCATTTATTTTTTCCTTTTTCGCGTGTTACAAAAGTGCTATTTATTTTTTCAATTGTTCCCAAAGATCTTTGTGCTGTTTTTTTTTTTTTTTTGTTTTCTTTAGATTGATTCGCGCTCATTTAAATCTCTGTTAACAGGATTCTGTTTTTATGTACACACATTCAGCTGTATTATAGGTTGGTGAAGATAGACATACACACATATGATATGTACATAAGCGTGGGCATATACTGTAATACTAGCTATTGTAATAGTAATACCAGTGTATTGGCTTTTGTTACTTTTTTTTTGTTATATACACAAATATAAGTTAACGCTGTCAACATTTACGAGTAAGAACTTATAAAAAATATGTTGCCTGTTATACAACATTACATGCGCAATTAACAAAATGATGACACCACGTCTACAGCACCAGAACAACGACCGCTTGTGAACTACCAAATATGCTGATACCAAAAATATCAGCTATTTCAACGTGACACAACAAATACAAAGGTTTAGATGTAAGAAAATCAATATTGTAAAATTAGTCTTAATTCTGAAGTTATTAATAATTTTTAGTTATTAAATAATGTTTAATTATTTTTGTATATATGACAACCTTGAACGTCTCACAAAGAACGTGAAAACCAAGGTAGATCGAAAAAGATATGCACTCTTGAGCAAAAATAACCGTGTTCTCATCTTCTGTAAATATATAGTGATTTTTTTATATATGGAGAATGATCAACTAGACTCATTGAAAGCCAACAAGCCCACAACTCCGGTTCTGAATGGCAGATGTATTAGTTAGTGAAGTTTTTTACAGCGTAAATCACATAACCAATAATTTATAGTTTCACCAACATCGAAATGTTGTGAGGTGATATCGCTGTTGATAATTATCAGATGGTGTGACTTGGGATTGAAACAACGACTTCTTGGTTGGAAGGTGGATTCTTACGTAACATACCACAATAACACACACACTATTAAATACGTGGTGCATAAATTTACATACAGTGCTGCTCGAAATCTAAGCAAATTTTCTTATCGAGGCAATTAAGGACTCGTATATTACTAAGATTTATTCAAAATAAAACATTTAATTTTTGTTATCTTAGTCACCTAAATTATAACTATAATTACAAACTTTTAATTCCATTCTTCACAAAGTAATACAAAAAAACGAAATTAGCTCCCTGAGTAGCTGTAACAAACTTAAGCATTTTTCAGTACTTTGTGTAATAAACTTTGTTTTTTATGGCCTCCGCACACCGTTTTGGCATTGTTTTTATGAGATTTGTTAGAATTATTGTTAGTATTGATTGCCACTTTAATTTTAAGCTCTCCATCAGCTTCAGCTTAGTTTTAAAACAATGTGGTTCAGCTCTGCGCTTAAAGAAAAGTTTAACCGGTTATTTGAATTATTATTTACCGAAAGCCGGTTTTTCAAAAGCGCTACTTTTCGAATTATTCGAATAACGGTTTTCCAAATCGATCAGTTTTCGAATAATCGATCTACCTAATATACTGTCGCCAAAAATTAGTGCTGCATTTTGATTCATACGAATAATCGGATATTATTAATTATTCATTTTTACTCGTGTAATATTTTTAATAAATTTAATTTATTGAAATTGTAAATTTATTTATTTTTAATTAAGTTACCATACCCACCCCCTTTTAAATAAAATTTCTTTGAAAAAATATTTTTTATATTTATTTTACCCGGATCAAGTACCTCATTGTTTTATATTGCAGCACTAGTTTGTCTTGCTTTTTTATACTTTTTTGGCTTATTATTTGGATTTTATTTGGAATTGAACCCCAATTGAATTTAAAATTTTTGATTTTTTAATAGAAAATAATATTTTTAATATCGTATATTTTTTGCTATTTTATTTGTCCTGCGATCATACTCGATTTGAGAATCGCTATATCCTAATACTTTCTCTCCATTTTCTCGGTTAATTTTTACTGTCAAAATTACTCCATACTATCTACGATCGAAAATGAAAATGACTACGTTTATTCATAACGACGATCGGTTGGCGGAATTCGATGCATATATTGCCAATATACCAGTTTCGGACCACCAGATTGGCTCACTAAGTAGTCACGAGAATCTATAAATCAACTTACGATTCAATATTGATTGAGGCCGATCAGGTTAAAAATACTCAAATCGTGCAAATTAATTAAATTAAATTATACACTCGCGGAATTTCAATGCTAACAAATCACTTAGAACGTTTGAAATTGGCCAGTCAAACTGAACTAAGTTCGGCTCCCGTAACGAATTTACCCCCTGTGATACCCCTATATATTACGGAGATTACAAGAACTGGCATCCTTTCGCGACATGTTCCCAGCTTTGTATGGTAACAACCCCCGTATAACCCCGGTACAAAAATTGTATTATTTGTTGCAGAAAACTGCTATGAGTGCTCATGATATCGTCCAAACTGCACCATTGACCAATGATGGCTATGCAATTGCAGGAAAAAAATTGGTGGACACGTATGAGAACAAAGGGGCTCTTATAAACGATCATCTTCGGACCCTTTTGAGTATCAAACCCATAACCCATGAATCAGGTCTGAACATTAAGAACCTGCAACGTACCATAAACGATTGCGTAGCTAATTTATTTTTGCTTAAGGTCGGCCCATATTGGTATATATTTGCTCCACAAAACTACCCGATAATACTCTAAGTCTCTGGGAGCAGTCAAAGAAGCATTCTCAGTAATCTTCCAAGTGTGAGGATATGGATGCATTCTTGACAGCTCGACTCAACACCCTAGAAGAAATCAATATCTGACATAAGACAGGCAAACCCCAAACCCAGGATAAAACCCCTAATATCCCAGCTCCCTTTAGTTTCTGGTATGATTAGACCTGCATCTCCCCATCGTTAATCAAATCCAACTCTAGCTAATGATCAGATACAACTCCCTTTGAATTTTAGCTTATCAACATCTGCAGCGGCTCGGAATCTTCACACGTATTCCGCACATCTAGAAACACCCCCTTTCACAGTTCTTTTGGGCTCCACAATTTGTGTTGCGCACATTGATAAAATTAGATGTACGGCTCGAGCACTGATTGACTCTGGATCTCAAGGTACTTTCATCTAAAGTAAGTGGCAAAGGTGACTTGCTATCCCATTTTTTTCGGTGCCTGAGAGTAAAGTGACTGATATTATGGATCGTTTAGATGGCAAATCATATACTTTGTGCGTTCTTACGGTCGGATATCCGATGGATACAGAGTTTAAGCTGGAAATTTGCGCATACGTAGTTGAAAACTTTACCGGTCGGTTGCCCACGTGCTCAATATTAAAGTTGATAACCCCTAGTTTTCCCGATATAACTATGACCGACGTCATGTATACCCTTGTAGATATATATACTTTTTTGAAAAAATTTATATCCGAATTTATTAACTAAGGATGTGAAAATACATCCGAATGGCAACCTGATCGCCCAGAGAACCGTTTTCGGTTGGATATTTACTGCATGGTTTTTTACCCACGTTGAATTGAATACTCAACTGGCCCTTTTTTGGGAGCTTAAAGAAGTTCCAATAGGCACTCAACTTTCTGACGATGAGACATCTAGCAAAGAATTTTGCCGAACTTAGAATAGTAGGACCGACGGTCGCTATGTTTTTAATGCGGATATCGAGAAGATGTATCGCGAAATATTGATTGAAGGATACGAATTATCTTGACCGAACATATTATCGAACGCCGAATTGTAAAGACGAACTGCTATACAAATCAAAAAATAGGGATTAAAGAACGCAGTAGAACAAAAAGAAAAATTACACATGAAGCTAATTTCACGCAGGCTACACACTATCAAAAATTACACACAAGGTGGTAACACTGGTTATTGGTGTAGTTGAGAATTATTTTAATCTGTTATTTATTATGTTTCTCTTTCTTCTATAATTTTCAGCAGTTGTTTTAAACCAGTTATGTGCAAAAAAATTTAGTTGTGTTAGTGAGAACATGGAAATTACTCTCTCAGCGAGAGTAAAGTTGATCTGTTTTTGAAATTATGTGAAAAAAGCACGGAAGTTAATTAAATGGTACCAAGACATTACTTTAAACCATCGTATTTAAATTTTAATAATTTTTGAAGCTTAAGGTTTTTTAAATAAAAATTATATTACTTTTATATCAAAAAATATATATATGTAGATCTATATGAATTTTATTGTAAATAAACATAACTAATTACATATTTTCTACCGAAACTACAAAAGTAAAAAAATGTTTATTTAGAAATATCTTAGGCTTGAATAGTTATTAATATTTGATTAATAAAGGTCGAAAAACCAGAATAATAGAATAACCTTTATATGTAATTAGATTATAATTCTGGTTTTCCACATACATACAGTACTGGTATACAATGTATTACACCTATAAAAACGTTTATATTTTTTATTTTTATTGTTATTTATATTATCTATTACGTGTATTGTTACTTACATTATCTACGCTTGTAAATTAAAAAATTAAGTAAAAATAAAATTATTTTCCAATCCTTAACATAAACGTACTATATATACCTCTATCTTTTGCTACAAAGAAACACATACGACAAATGCTCTTATTAGATTTTACAAAAAAAAAAAATAATAATTTGAAACAATAAACATATTTAATATTTTATGTATTTATCAAAAAATATAAGTACCAAACAAAAAGAGTAAAAATACTCCCATAGCATTCCACATACAAACAGCCCATTACTGCTTGACAAATGTCACGTAAAGTTGCCGACAAATTCTATTTTCAACAGACTGGGTCATTACAGTTACGTTTCATTACGGTCAAGTAAGCATTTTCATAGCTTTTCATATAACAAAAGCGATCATCTGACACGACTACATTTACGGCTTCTACGTTTACGTTCGGCTAATTCTACCTTAAGAATACGTGTGAATCATGATTGAAAAAGTTGGTACAATTGTACTTTATTTGGTACAATTTCAGACTCAAAAGTACAATTGTACACCGAATACTCATTTTGTACAATTTACGAACTTTCTTAATTTATTTTTGTAATGCACTTTTTCTAGTTTATCATTTAAGTGATTTATTAAAACGAAAGAAGTAGGCTTCATGTGCCTACAGGTTCCGATCTTATTCACACAAAAGATTTGTTTAGCACATAAAATTTTTGCTGCTCTAGTTTTAAAATACCAAATAATTTGATCTCATCATATGTACATATGTATATCGATAGACTTGTGTACATTATTTTACGTTCAAACATGTACTTTAACCTTAGTATAGTTTTTTAACCCTCTGCAAACGTCGTGCGCGAATTGTAATAATTGTATTGCCGTGGAGTCTAATAGACACCAGTTTTAAACTCATATATTTTTGTTGACGTTTCCGAATACCACCGTATTTGGCTTATTTATTCATAACAGTAAATAGTTTTTAAGCTAACATGAGGCTTAAATTTGAAATAAAAGACATTATTCTTGAAAATATTATAGATTTTATTAATTCAAATTGGACGAAGTTAACCAAGTTTGTGGTGTCTGTCAGACTACACATCAGTTACAGAGAGTTAAAGATACACTATACTCTTAAAGTATAAATTAACTTTTAACTGCAAATGTTAATTTTATTATTTTCATAAAATTAATTTTTATCAAAAAAAAAAAAAAAAAAAACAATAATTAAAAAAAAAAATTCGGTACAATTGTAGTTGAAAAAGTGCAATTTTGTGAGCATCTGAGTGCAATTTTAATGTTCTCATTTTGCAACCCTGGTGTGAATTAAACGTAAACAATTGTTCTATGAAAAGCTCATGACATGAAGAAGCAAAATGTTTTTCAAATCGATATAAAGCTTTTCCCAGATTAGTACAGAGCTAAACGTCCTAACTCTACATTAGTCAGATATTAATATAAAAGTTGTATTTTTCTAATTTGAGGTTATGTACAATATAAAAAATTTTAAGATTAGATAACATTCGAGCTTGCACACTTTGAGCAGATTTGGAGAAATGATTAAAAAATACGATTTTTATATATATATATATATATATATATATATATATATATATATATATATATATATATATATATATATATATATAAAATCGTATTTTTTAATCATTTCTCCAAATCTGCTCAAAGTGTATATACATATTATATATATATATATATATATATATATATATATATATATATATATATATATTATATATATATATATATAGGCAGTTAGGTATATATAGGAGGCTATATAATAAAAATAAAGTCGTGTTTAGGCGTAAATAAAAATGTTGTATAAACGAATATTATGATAAACTGTAGAAAGATAAAAGAGGAAATAAAAACTAGAAGACAACAACAACAAGGTTCTACTTTATTATAAAGGTTAAAACATAACAATATTATTTCTGTCTTATAACTATCTCGGAAATACCATGCTGTCTTTATTTTTTGATCAGGGTAAGTTCGTATTTTATGTTTAATTTAATTATAATTTTAAAACTCAAACATTAATTTAATAAAAATAAAATAAAACATGTTTCTGTAGTTTATTAACTAAAAATAAGAACAATAATTTATCAGCAATTATCTAATTTTATGTACTTTCTGATATAATATCAATATGGCACAATGATGGCCTTATTATTTTTCACATCATTGTATATTTAAATTTTAAGAGTTGGTTTTAAATCAAAAAATAACGCTAAATGCATTGTTAGTCATTTCAACCAATAGTCTTGCTTAAATCACTTACTTTCCACTTCACTCAGAATAGTACCCGTTTGCGCATAGCAACAGCTTGTGAGCGACTGATTCTATTCGTAAGCAGACATAAAAAGAGAATTGACATAAAGTAATATCGTTATAGTCGAAGCCACTAACGATGCACTTCTTTACTTATAAATTCAAGAATTGATGTCAGTATCCCTCTTTCACCATAAAACTATAAAGATTTATTTTAACTTGATCTTAAAGCAACTGTTTTAAGCACATGTCTTCATCTGAAAACTTAATTTTGGAATTAACAAAAAAGACTACTTAAAATCAGATTTACCGTTATTTAATTTTAAGAGAAAATTTTTTGAAATTTTCCTTTAATAGCTATCAACATAGGTACTTTTTTAAATTACAATCATACATAAGCTAACATAATGCTATGCTGTCTTACTATTCCAATTAATAATGTTGGGAACTAAAAAAATGTATGAATTTTTATTGAAAAGTAAAATGCTTACACATAAATCATTATTAAAAAGAAAAAAAAAAGAAGATACAATACAAACTTTTCTTCAGCAAGATGGGCGGAAAGTAATTGGTGACTATGGCCAAACCGTAACAATTTAAAAATGGCTTAAACGCGAAAAAGAATAGAGAAATAAAACTAGTAGTGCATATTTATCCCGATGACATACCCATCGATCAACTTCTATCAAATAAAATTAAAAGTCAACAAAACAAAGAACTAAGTGGAACAGATGAAGAGCATGGTGAAGATGAATTTAATGCCGTATTCGGTAGTGGCGAAGAAATTGGTGGCTCGGATTTTTTTGTGAGCGAATTTTAAAATTCAGCCAACACGTCCCTTAAACTACAGGAAATAAATCTTTTACTCTGCATTTTATAGAGAATTATATTTTTTTGCGTATTATTAACACTTCTAGTCTAAAGAAAGTTAATAAAAACTTTAATTATGCAATAAAAGAAATAAATATTTAAATGATAAATGCGATTCCCCAGCAAAAATGATGTGAACAAACCACTGTTTTAAAACGCTGTTCACAAGTAGTTTACAAGTTTTATTGTATCGATATTGATAAATAAAAAAAACTTATCAACTTCAACTTATCAAACTTTACGATTTTTTCATTAATAGCGTCACAGCTTGAAGAAATACTATTTGTTAAATTTAAAAAAATTACTAAATTACACAATCACAACTCAAAATAATACTCTAGTTTATGATGTACGAGAAACACAAGTTTTTATAAAACTCGACAAGACTTTTACTTTTTGAAGAGGTTTTTATGAACAAAAACAAAAATATTAATATTAATGAGCAAAAATATTAATTTATAAAATTACAAATCTAATTATTATTACAAATGTATGTATATTGATTAAATTTATTTTGAACTAGCAAAGTATATTTTGCTTGAGTTAAATGCAATTGGTTTATTGAATTTCACTCCAAGCAGTTCTCTAAATTTAACAAATGCTATTTTACATAAAGGTTTTGTCATAATATCAACTAATATATTGGTTGATGGGCAGTAGAGGCATATTATGTTGCCTTTGTCAATATGATCCTTCACAAAATGAACCTTTGTGTCGATGTGTTTGGTTCTGGAACTTAGCTTTTGTTCTTTTATCATATGAATGCAGCTTTGGTTATCTTTATAAATAGCAATCAGATTGCTTTGTGGAACATGCATATCGCTTAATAGTCGTTTTATCCAAATAGCTTCTTTGCATGTATCAGAGAGTGGTATGAATTCTGCTTTCGTTGACGATAATGCGACTAAGGTTTGCTTTCTGCAACTTATGGTAACTCCATTTATCTGAAAGATATAACCAGAATTAGATTTTCTGTCTAATAAGTCTTCTGCCCAATTCACGTCGGCATAGCCTACTAAAGTTTCGTTTGAACTATTGCTTAAGTGAAAAATAATTATCGGTTTCCTTTAAATATTTTAGTAATCTTTTTAATTCTGACCAGTCCTCTTGGGTAGGATTTTTAACATCTCTAATAAGTATAGAAACGCTAGCTGCGATATCAGGTCTTGTGTTAACGTTTAGTACAATAAAAATCCAATTAGCTTTTAATATTGTGAATTATCTAAAAGTTGTTCAGACTCCGTTTTACCATACCCCGGATCCAAGGTATATTGTGAGATCTTTGCATATTCCAAACCAAATTATTTCAAAAGATTTCTTATGTAATTTGACTGACGAATATAAAAATTCTAATTTTTATCTTGAATTATTTCGATGCCTATATAATGACTCGCTTTGCCCAAACAATTAATGTTAAACTTAGATGATAATAACCCTTTAATATCTTCACTATTTGCTTGCCTTTGACTAGCGACCAAAATATCATCAACGTATATTCAAATATATATTAAACCCTTCCACGTTCGTGTATTTTGTGTAAAGGCATGTGTCAGCATCAGATTTTTTAAAACCTCCCGTACAAAGTAACTCGTGTTGTCTCTTATTCCACACATTGCCAGACTGCTTAAGTCCATATATACTTTTTTTAAGTTTGCACACTAAATTATTCCCTTCCTCGAATACAGGCGGTTGTTTCATGTATATAACCTCGTTCAGATCTGCATTCTCTTACCAGCGATGGATAGAAGTGTTTGCAAAGTAGTTTGTTTAACCACAGAGGCATAAATTTCATCGTAGTTTTCGCCAAATTTTTGAGAAAAACCGCGAGCAACCAATCGTGCTTTAAGTCTTGGAGGCATTTCTTTTGCATCTCGCTTTAACTTAAGTCCATTTACAAATTACAATATTAGTTTTAACTGGAATTGCAACCAAATCCCAAGTGTTTAAAGCTTTTAACGATCTAAATTCTTCTTTCATTGCTGTAATCCAGTTCTCTTTTTCATTTGATTTCAAGACTTCATTATATGATTTCGGTTCAACCAATCCATTAAATCCAAAACGATCTGGCAATTTACGCCTTGTACATCTAGATGATCTAAGAATACTTTCTGAGTAATTCTCAATATTTTGAGGAATTTCTTCAATTGACTCTTGATAATTATCAGTGACAGAGTGTGAATCTTCTTGCAGTGTTATGACATCATCAAGAATTTGAAGTGAAGAATTATCCTCTGACAATGGCTGTTCCTCAAGATCTCTCGTAATAGAAAATTTATACAATATATCAGAATCAAATCTTTCGATGAGTCATTGGGAATTTTATGAGCATTTTTGACGATAGAAGATTTATCAATAAATTTAACATCACGACTAATTGTGATAGTACAGGTCTTAGTATTGACCATACGATAAACTTTAGAGTTTTTATCATAACCAATAAACACCAAAACTTCTTCGGTTTTGTTGTCTAACTTTCGACGGTTTTTTTAGGTATAAGAATGTGTACTTTTGATCCGAAAATTTTATACTCTTCTACACTGGAAATTTTTCCCTCACATAAACTGTAAGGTACATCATCTATTCTGAATAAAATTATAGTTTCTCCCAAAAAAAGTCTGCTACATTTGCATCGGTAATCATGCATCAAGCTATTTCTTTTAAACTACTATTCATTCTTTCAGCTACACCATTTTGCTGGGGACAGTAAGGAACAGTATACTGCTATTTAATGCCTTTAGAATCGAGATAATTTTGTACACTTTTTGCAGTTTATTCCCCACCATTATCGGACCGCATAACTAATGGATATTTAGAAAACTTATTCTTTACCATTTCAAGATGGCATTTAAGTTTGTCAAAAGCTTCACTTTTTGCTCTAAGTGTAACGACTATAATCGTCAAAAAATGTTATGTAGTATCGCATTTTACCTGGCGACATTGTTTGCATAGGTCCACAAATATCAGTATGCACTAATTCTAAAATATTGTTTGACTTTGACTTATTTTAACTGCTAAAAGGACTTTTCACCATTTCGCAGTTTATGCAAATCTCACAATATTTCTTAATATTACATCAGTTTCATTAATCAAGTTGATATTTCAAGTTAAGTAGATGATTAATCCACTGCAGCTCCCTACATATCGATTGTGTAGTGATGGTGAATAATATCCTCGCTAATTAGTGCTGATCTTTACTTTAGCATTGCAATTTTTTCCGAGTAAGTAGCGTATTTTTTTTCTTGATCATTCGTCTGATGATTGTCAGAAGAAAGCTGGAAGGTCAGGGGTTTCTTTTTTATTTTTAGATGGAGTTGTCTGGAGGGAAAGTTGAAGTCTCTTTATTAAACACTCGAAACGACATTATAATTAAATTATTTCGTCATGCCTTCCTCTGCTGGGGCTCGAACCTGGCTCGCTTGTGTTGTTATGCGTGCGCTCTAACCACTACACAACGCCACGCCCCGGCATATAGCTTCAAGGTAATGTTTTAAAGTATGAACTTCTGATACTCTACGTCACCGTTTTAAGAAGGTTTTGGTTTAAAAGATTTACATCCCTACACGAGCCTCTTGCAAAAGCTGTTAACATAATCCTCAGGGAACCAAAAGTAATACCGTCTTTTCTAACGTAAGGAATAACATATGTGATACCAAAAAATGAAAACACTTCTGACCCAGCAAACTACAGACCTATAACATGCCTACCAACAATATACAAGATTATAACATCCATTATAACAAATAAAATAGATAAACACATTATAACCAACAATGTTTTAACAGAAGAACAGAAAGGATGTAGAAAACAAAGTCGAGGATGCAAAGAACAAATAATAATCGATAGTGTTGTGCTCGAACAAGCACGAAAACAACAAAGAAACTTGATTACATGTTACATCGATTATAAAAAAGCATTCGATTCTGCCCCACACAGCTGGTTAATTGAATGCCTCAAAATCTACAAAATAGACCAGACCATTCAAAACTTCCTGATAGAGACTATGAAAAGTTGGAGAACGACAATAAAGCTGAGAGCCAATAAAGACCACATCATTATTTATTTCTAGATAGCTTACCAGCTGTTTCTTATTCATCTCTTTAACTGCATCTATATAGCGATGTCCGAATATTTTGTGCCAGTAATGTATACATTTATTTGTACTGCATAAAAATGACAAAATGAAACAACTCATTAAGAATAGCTCTGCAAATTTCTCTTCCATCATTAATATAAATTATTCCGCAATCTTTCTTGAAGTTGGGTTGAAAATTGAAACAGAAATTAAATTTCCATAAAAGGTTGGTCTGTATTTAGTGTCATTTAGTGTAATCATAATAGATTCACCCTTAGAATTTTGTACTAATATTTGACAATTACTTTTACCGCAACTTACACTCTTTTGCCCATTTACTACGGTGACTTCTTCATGTATATTCCTGTCTAACCGGGAATAATTTGATAAATTTGAAGATAAATGACATGTTGCACAGTAATCTGATACCCAGGACTTACAGCCGTTGCTTAGAGAAAAGCAGAAATTATTTGTATTATTTGCAGATACCATAACCTCATTAGCCTTGTAATTGGAATTTATTGATTTTTTGCAAAAATTACAAATTTTTGAACTTGAGTTTTCTTTATCATTCGAACATTTCAGGACTGATGTTTCTCCAGAATTTCTTTGGATTTCTTCTATTAGGCATATTTCTACTACATTTAGAGTAGTTCATCCATTTTTCTTGCTTCCAAAGCAGTTACAAGTGTATCGTTAGATGGTGGTAAGCTTTTTTTATTAGGCATGTTTCTACTACATTTAAAGTAAGTTCATCCATTTTTCTTGCTTCCAAAGCAGTTACAAGTGTATCGTAAGATGGTGGTAAGCTACTTAACAACATTGCCACCAATGCTTCTAATTTCTCAAATAGCAGCCTTATATTCAGTATATATTGATACATTTGTTTCTTGAGAATATTTAATTCTGCAAATTTGCTTCATTAATCGAACTCTTGTTCTAAGTGTATCCTTTTCATGATGCTTACAAAGAATTTGCTACACTTCGCATGCTCTTTTAGCCTTTTTAATTAACATTAATTGGCTATCTTCTATAGCTATCCGATAACGACGATTACTTCTTCGTTTTTCCTTTTCCACATAATCATCTGGTGCAGCTGGAACTTCATTAACAACATGATTCCATAAACCTTCCTTGCGTAAGATCAACTTTAATATAAATTTCCACAAATGGTAGTTATCCGCATTCAGTTTAGTATCCGCATTCATTAAATCCATAGCGTAAAGGACCAATAAGCTATTATAAAACTCAGCAATACTTTTAATATTTGAAAGTTCTTATTGAATGAACAAAATTATTAATTTAAAAAATTATAAATCTAATTATTACTAAAAATATATATTCATTAAATTTATTATTATTTTCGTGGTAGATATAGATTTGATCTGTGAATTTATTTTTGCAAAAATAGCGGTTTCGATAAATTTTGAGTTGTGACTTTTCATAATTTAGATTAATATATATATATATATATATATATATATATATATATATATATATATACATTTACATTTTACGTATATATATATATATATATATATATATATATATATATATATATATATATATATACGTAAAATGTAAAAGTACGTAAATTAACTAAAAATTTTTTGCATATAAATGTAAGATATGTATATATATATTTTTTTTGATTCTCTTACATTTATATGCAAAAAATTTTTAGTTAATTTACGTACTTTTACATTTTACGTACTTTTACATTTATATATATATATATATATATATATATATATATATATATATATATAAATGTAAAAGTACGTAAAATGTAAAAGTACGTAAATTAACTAAAAATTTTTTGCATATAAATGTAAGAGAATCAAATGTAATGTTAATGTAATGTTAATGTAAATAACAACAAGTGAATAAATTAAAATTAATAAAATAGTAGTAACGTCAAAATACATATATCTTTTAGCTTTGTTCTTTTCATCATTTTATCCTTTTCTCTTAAACGTACAAAATGTTTCATTAAAAATTGTTGTTGTTATTTAAACTTTAAATTATAAAATATATATAAATACTCTTTTAAAGTTTTTTCGTTCAATTTAAAAGCAAACATATCTCTAAATATATTAAAAGTGCCATAATTATAAATATGTTTATGGATTTTGAATCTAATTTGATTTTAATTTTGAAACATTTAAATTTTATGAATAAGCTTGTTTACAAAATATTAGCATAATTATTTTCTATATTTCTAACAAGGTGGATTTAATATTCTTTAAAATTGATTTTGCTTCATTTTCGTTTCATGTAAAAACAACTATATATTATATATTAATTCTCATAACTTTCCATGAAGAAACATGGCGATTTCTCTCAGTTAATGAGCTGCACCTGATTCTATTGCTAGACTCATTGAAAGGGACCTACAGTTTAATGCCGGCTCCGAACGGCAAACGCATTAGAAAAGTTTTCTATAGTAGTAATACTCATAACCATCTTTTCTTCAGATGGTCTGGCCTGGTATTGAACAGTGGACCTCCTGGTTGGTAGGCGGGCGTAAAAAAAAACTATATAAAAAAACACTAGAAATCGTATTAAATTAATATAGTAGTTCTAGTTAAGTCAAAGTGATAATAATGTTGAAATAATGTGAAATACTTATTGAATCAACATTGTGAGAAGTTAAAATAACATGAGTTTCATGTTGAATCAGTACAAAATTAATGTTCATTTAAACTAAACGATGGTCATATTAAAATAATATGAAAACATGGTAAAATAACATGAAATTTTGTGTTAATTTAAAATCATTTCTACATTCCTACATTTAAGGATTTATAGACATTTAAGGATATATGGACATTTGCGTACATAAACATATGAAGCATACACATATACGTACATACATGAAGCATATACAATACATGAATGTTTATGTTCGAAACATACACGTTATTGTTTCCCCAATTTTCGGGTATGGATTGATTATATGGTTCACACACACATAACTCTTTAGATAAAAATATTTTTTTTTATTTATTTATTGATTTGGAAATTTTTAAGACAACAAATTTTTTTAACTAAAATTTTGAAAATATAAACAAATATATATATGTTATACACAAACAATGTAAAATTAACATTGAATCATTTTATTTTTACTGCGGAAAAGGTTAAAATTAATATGCATAATTTAATGTTGGCACGAACAAGAATGTTGAATATCAAAACAATATGTGTATATAACTATTAATTTAATATGAAACAACGTTAAATTTCTTTTTCGAAAAGTTAAAAAATTAAAATTAACATTTTTTCATGTTGAATTTACTTTGGCTTTTTTTACTGCGTGTATATGTGTTGATAAATTGGTAATATGAAAAATGTTTTCAGTCATAGTATAACAGGTTAGAAAAAGTTTAATAGAGATCCTGAGAATAGTATTAGTTGCCATCAGAATATAGGTAGGCGTATAGCCGACTGTTGCTAGTTATTTTATGACTTCCAAAAAAAAATGGACATATATATAGAAAATTGCTATGTGCATGTTAGATGTTTTGACAAAAAAAAAAAGTTAAAAAAGTTAAAAAATTAAAAAAAAAGTTAAAAAATTAAAATTAACATTTTTTCATGTTGAATTTACTTTGGGTTTTTTTACTGCGTGTATATTTGTGTTGATAAATTGGTAATATGAAAAATGTTTTCAGTCATAGTATAACAGGTTAGAAAAAGTTTAATAGAGATCCTGAGAATAGTATTAGTTGCCATCAGAATATAGGTAGGCGTATAGCCGACTGTTGCTAGTTATTTTATGACTTCCAAAAAAAAATGGACATATATATAGAAAATTGCTATGTGCATGTAAGATGTTTTGACAAATTCAATGTTGTTCCAAACAACTTAAGGTAAAAAGTAAACGCACATAAAATTGTCAAAAATAAAGATTTAAGAAAAGTGTATTAAATAGATTTAATATAAAGCTCCTAATGCAGTAACTCAATTTAGGCTTATCTCAACTTAACCTAATCTTCAATGTGACCACAGAAATATTTTGGAAATTATTTGTTTTTTATATAATTACATTTAGATTTTTATTTTTTACATTTAAGTAAATTGTTAGTTCAATAAAACGTGTATTTCATCCCAAAAGAGAAAAACTCTTCATTTTACACTAAAGAAATTAACAATTTTTGTCTTGACCCTCATATTTTGATATGTTCTACTTTTAGTAAATAACGAAATAGATAACATGTGTCGATGTTTGGTTTTACTTATCAAATTTTTTTTACGAAAATAAGTCAGTTTTGAATTTAAAAATTATTTTATTCTTTTATAGTTTAAAAAATATACAATTACCAAATTCACAAGATTTTGTATCGTTGTACCTTGTACTGTAAGTATATACTTTTTGTTTACTCGCTTGTAAACACCTAGTGTATCAATCTGTGAATGTTTTTATTTTTTTTTTTATTTAATGTTATAATTTTTTTAATTTTTACTTTTTTTATTTTAAACGACAAAAACCAAAAAGAAGAAAAAAGCAATTTTCATAAGTTGATTTGTATATATAAAATGATAAATAGAAAAATAAAAATATTCTTAATTAAATAAGAGTGTGTGTACACATCCATTTTCTTTAAATGAATTTGCTACTGACAATAAAAATCTTTGTTTTTATATTTTTCTTCCCAATATTTGGCATACACATCAGAGTTGAGAAATAAGATTTTCAAATTGTACTAACTTTCATGAGAAAGGGTCCTTTTTGCAGTCAGATTTTACCAATTTTTGTTTTTTTAATACATATTTATTTTTTTAATTTTGTTTTATACATACATATATACTCGTACATATGTGTGTAAGAAACTTAACCAAAATGCACTGCAAACATATTTTTCTAAGTACTGTAAATAAATTTAACAATTAATGCATCATTTTAAAAGGTACACAAAAAAAAAAATACGTAGTAGAACACCGAACAAATATGTAGTGTATTATTACATTTTCTGCACCCTGAATGGTAGTAGAAAAATAAAATAAATTGTTCATATATTCAGTTCAATTATCAGTTCAATTATCTAAGGTTTAGCTTACCTAGACGTGAACGTGCTTTCGGAAATATACTATGTTCGTTCAGCGTCAGTATTACTAAATAAATGTTCAATGGCATTAAAAGTTTCTGCTGTTTTCTTCGCATAAACTATACTAAACTTGATCATTTATTATCTAATATTAACTGGGATTCTATAATTTATGTAGTGTTGCCAACTTTTTACGATCAAGACGCGCAGACCTAGTACTCAAAAGGCGCTAAATAGCACTATATTATAATTTTTGTAACTATTTGTAATCCAAACGCGGTGTAAAAGAGCGTTAATATATTTAAAGCCAAAAATATACTAAAATTGTAAAGAAACAATTTCTACTATTAAAATTTCCACTTTTACAGGGATTTTTCAATAATTTGAACGATTAAGAATGAAATTAAAAACGATTTAGAACAAAACAACAGCCTAAACACTTTTTCTTAATTTTTTGGTGCTGGTTTTAGGCGAAGTTGTGTTCTTTCTCCATTGCTGTTTAACGTTTTACTCGATTATGTATTGGAACGTGATATAAACCTTAGAACTTAACACAATGTTGTAAGACCTAGATTACTCAGATGACATCTAACTCTTTGCTAACATACATTACGAAACGCAATGAAAACTTGACTCAGTCAGAAGCATACAGAGTGAGCTTGCGGATAAAAATCTCAAAAATCCGAATTATATGAATCAACCAACGCTAATAACACAACGATCTTCCGAAATCTGAATCAGAAATTTTGAAGATGTTCCGTCTTTTTTACGTACTAACGACGGCCGGAGGCTCCAGCACTGATATTCAGAACAGATTAGACCTATTCAGGCTGAATGATTGCTATAGGGCGTTCTCTTCCATTCAGGCATTTATAACCCACTCTCTACGGTAGATTTTGAAAATTTTCTGACCAGAAACCAGAAACTTGTAATGAAGGAAATGGACTGGGCAGACTCTAATGAAACCAAACTACGACTTAGTAAGAACTACCCATTCAATGGAACTCGCAGATGAACAGAAGAATCGGAAGGCAAGCCCATTGCTAGAGAAGACAGATTGAAAGAAAGGCCCATAGCATGACTTGGTATCAGATTAGATCATCGACTTTAGATAGGCGTAAATGGAAAAAATTCGTTATGGCTCTGTGATCCCCTTGGAATCTTTAAAGGTGTAATAACAAATAACAAGTTTATTATCTTAATTAAAAATTAAAATTTTTAATTTTCTTCTAAAATGGCTTATAATATAAATCTTGAAAAATTGGCTTTTAGATTTTTATTCATTATTCACAAATATTATCTGGAATTACGTAATACTTACATGACGAAGCATTTTAAGTCAATAGTTTTTATAAATTAATGAGTTTATTGAATTTATTAAATTTATATTTCCTACAAAAAATTGCAAGTAGAAATGCTCTAACTTAGCGTGTTGTTTGAAAAAAGCGCTAAAGATAAAAATGCGACTTTTCGGTTGTTGAACCGCGCTAAATATAGCGCGAAAGGCGCTAAATTGGCAACACAGAATTTATGGTAACAGAATTATTAAAGTTTTACACTGTTCTGCACAACTGTATTTCAAAATGTGTTCCAAAAATCACTCTTCGTAAAAATATGGGTCCACCGTGGAACAATAATTTATTAACTAATGCTAAGAATAAATTTTATAAAATATTTAAAAAGTTTGAGTTATCAGTTACACGTTCAGGATATAATAAATTAAATAAACTTTCTTATAGTAATTATATAGATCGCATGAAATCTATATTAAAAACAACCCAAAATCATTTTATGTTTATATTAATTATAAACTTCGAGTATTGGATTATCCTAAATATTTTAAATTTGGCTCTAGCTTCGTGGAAGATGACCATCAAATTTGCAATATCTTCGCCGATATTTTTCAACAACTAATTCTAATAATGTATACGATGATAAAACTCCTTTTCTCTTCGAGATATACCATTCACCTGGAGAGCACATCTCATCAATTGATATCAATACAGTTTTACGCAATTTAAATTTTTTTAAATCTTCCTGCAGTTATGGCCTAGTTGGAATTTTGAATTCTTATTAAAAGTATCATATTGATTCAATTGAATCCGTGTAAAAGTAGTTTTTATTTTTCTCTTTACGTGGCTTACGGTAGAATTATATTGCTAGATTTCCATCGTGTGAGGCCAGGTTGGGCCTGATTAAACTTCCTACATTGAAGCGTAGAAGGTCAGTTTTAGGTATTTCATTTGTTTGCAACCTCATTGCCGGCAGTATTGATTCTGAGTTTTTACTTCTTATCTTAAATTTTAGTATCCTGGTCAGATTATCTCGCCACTATCATCCTATTCCGCTGGACTTTTACAGGTCGAATTATATGAATTCAGTTGCTTTCCGTAGATTGTGCAGGGATTTTAGCTTGTATTATGAGTTTATTGATTTTAACTGTGATGTCCGTAGTATTAAACGGTGTTTGCTTTGTAATTTTAATTTTTAAATTTATTTATATGTATTGTCATAATTAGAAAACGTATCTTTTTGTTGTCTTTACGTATGTATATCAATAGTTTTTTATGTTTAGCTTGTGATTAAGTTCTGTAGCCGATTTGTGCTATCGTTGCCATGACTTATTTGCCTGTGTCCGCTATAGTTCGGACTGTAATGTGTACGTATCTACGCTATGGAGACGAGTCTCGCCGGGTGGGGGCGGGTAAGTGAGACCATTCAAAAAAAAAATTAATAATTAAATAATTATCCAGTACCCAATAAGCAAAAACAATGTCTTCTGATAGAAATCGAAATTATTCTTCGCCTATATAGATACATATGTACATGTACAATATATTGTTACATTTTAACTTTTTAGAACGTCAGAGTTCTTTTTCATTGCGTCAAAATAAAATAAATACTACGTTGTTGTTGTTTTACAGTTTTTATTTAATCACTTTTACTTTATATACTTTATCTTAATACCGCAACATATTTATCTTGCATTTAATATTCGCTTATACACCTTTATTTACGCCTAAATACTACTTTATTTTATAACTACAAAACGATAACTATATCTGAACTAACTAGTGCATAAGGCACGATACTTCCGAATGTTTTTGTACTTGCTACAACATTCGAATTATTTCCCTTAATTTCAAATGTAACACAAAGATGTTTGAATTGGCAATGCTGCCAAATACACAAATAAGTACGGCATTGCCAGGGTGACACACTAACAGCCTTGACACAACCCAAAAGACCAAAATCCCTCAATACAGTTTTAAAGACGCTGATGTGGTGTTTTTTTATGTATTGTTTATTTTCGTAACAATGGCGCATATTCAGAAATGATCACTATGTGTATATTTTTTTAAGTATCTATTTAAGTTATTCAAAATTGGTTACTTTTACTATCAAAAGTCTGAAGTTAATTATGGGTAAAGCTGTAACTAAATAAAGGGTCCGCCATCTAACGTTTTTTTCAACTAGTGCTTATTTCGTGAATGGTAACACTTAGCTCATGTCTGATTTGACAGATAATTAGTTTTATCCTTCCGCTGAACGAATATGGTTGTGTATACGCTTGAACAACGCTGGGAATCAGGGCCTGCGATCGACTTACAGATGATGACGATTTTGCCAAAAAAAAAAATCATCTTCTCAGACGAAGCTCATTTTGATCTTGGCGGGTATGTAAATAAGCAAAATTGCCTCATTTGGGGCACAGAAAACCCGCACGCATACATTGAAAAGCAGATACACCCAAGACGAGTCGCTGTTTGGTGCTGATTTTGGTCCAGAGGCATAACTGGGCCATTTTTCTTCGAAAATGAGCAAGGAGTGGCCGTTACAGTCAATGGCGATTGTTATCGGGCCATGTTGAACGAATTTTTGTTCACAAAAATTGAAGAGGAGTATATTAGCAACATTTGGTTTCAACAGAACGGCGCTACGTGCCACACAGCGGAAGCTACACTCGATGTTTTGCGCCCTGTTTTTGAAAATCGCATTATCAGCCATAGAGCTGATGTTGTTTGGCCACGTCGGAGCTGCGATTTGACACCGTTGGACTATTATTTGTGGGGTGCCGTCAAAGATAAGTGTTACGCCAACAAGCCAGAGACAATTGACGCTTTAAAGGACAATATTCGTGAAGCCATTGGTGAAATACAGCTGCACACAATCGATAATGTGCTTAAAAATTCGACCGATCGTGTAGGCTACTGCATAACCAGCCGAAGCTGCCATTTGAATAAAATTATTTTCCATTATTAACCGGAAGGATTTTACTTTCAAATAAAAAAAGAAATTTTAGAAAATATTCAGTAGTTTTTTTTTTATAGCATTTTCAAAAAAAAAAAAAAATTATTTGGCGGACCCTATACTAACTAACCAATACATTCAAGGAACAGCTGATTCATAACCTATTTGAAAAACATTTTTGAAGTGGTGATAAAAATAAATAAAAATGGAAAGAAATATAAGAGATATTCAAATGTTATCAGATGAAAACATGGTGAGAAAAGTTAGGACGTATAAAACACGTTGCAATCCATTTGAAATGGATGATGGCGATTTCTTCGAAAGATATCGGTGTTTTATAATTGATTTAGTAGACACCACAGATTTCAAACAAGGAGAGGTAAAGCAATTCCAATAAATTTGCAAGTGGTTTCTACCTTAAGATTTTTGTGGGAAATGTTCATCAAAGTGATATAGGTGGATACATTCATAAACATCTAAGTTATTTACAAATTATTTGCAATTTTAGCTGATCTTCATGGTTTGTCGTATAATAAAAACTGTTACAAAAAAATTAGCATTACGACTTCCAGACTTTGTAAAATTTTCGCCGTAAGAAGTCAATAAAATAAAGAGCAAATTTTATAATATAGACTGCTTTCCTTGTGTTATTGATTGCACACATGTGCGTATTAAATGCCCAACAAGAAATGTGGGTCCAATAATGGCTGGAAATTTTAAAAATAGAAAAGGATATTATTCATTAAACGTACAGGTACGTATTTTGAGACATAAATTTACTTTATACATAAATTTACTTTATAGTATAACTAAAAATTCCAGATTGTTTGTAATGCCGATTGCAAAATTTTAGATATTGTCGCTCGCACTTGCGGTTCAGTTCACGACGCAAGGATTTGGTCTACATGTTACTTGAAAGATAAGCTTGAAGCATCACAGTGTCAACATAAAGGTGTGTTATTGGGCGATGGCGGATATCCAGCATCTACCACATTGTTGACTCCTGTTAGGTCTCCAGTAACAGAAAAAGAAAAACGGTATATATAATATTGACAGTACCTTTTCTCAGCTCAAAACATATTGCTTTTATAGCAATTTTTGGTTTTAATACTATTGACTTTATAGTATCAATACTTTTACATGTAAAATTATAGATATAATCGTAGTCACACGGCAACGAGAGACAAAATTAAGTGTTTAAATGGCCGGCTTCAGTCGAAATTTCAATCTGTGCTAGAAAGGACTCGTGCAGACTTATATACCTCCAAAAACATTATTGTAGCTGTTGCAGTCTCGCATAACATAGCAAAGAAGAGAAATATGCAATGTAAACTCTTAACAAATTATCTTAAGGTGTCAGGTATATGTATATATATTTTTTATTTTTTATTTCTGAATGAAACTTCTCATAACGAAGAAGCTTTGCAGCAATCCGTTGAAGGCGAAACTGGAAGAGCATTAAGATCAGGATGTATAGAAAGACATTTTTAATAATTTTATTTGAAACATTGCATTTATTTCAATCGTATATATATTATATTATATGCATAAAAAGCCTTAAGAATAAAAAACAAAAATAAAAAAAGAAATAAACTTCTTTCAAATATTGTACAAAAAAAAAATATATATATATATATATATATATATAAAATTAGTTAAAAACGCATTAAGAGATTCTTTAATATTCTATTAAAAATAGTATTCAGGTATTGTACCTATGTTTACTTTTTGTATTAAAGACATTTGAATTTGACCACTTTAAATAATGGTACTATCACTTATAAATTTTAATTATTGTACATGTATAGATGTACATACACCACATATTTAAAGATTTTGTAAAGCTATCATTATTGTTGTTAGTAATCAGCTTTAACAATAACTGCTTTTTCATTTCATGCAGCTCATTCGCATGTTTTAACTGTTTTTCATGCAACTTCTTTAAATAAGCTGATTGCATATTGTTAACGGTGTCCTGGTGCCTAATTTCATTTTCTAATTTTTGAATTTGCTTTTTTTGCAGTTTCTCAGCAAGCGCAGTTTCCTTTTTAATTTGATTTTCACTTTTTTGGGTTTCGGCAAAGACCTCAATTAGTTAATGCATGGTGAAAGTTGCGGCTTATTTACTTCCTTCTTCACAGGGCTTTTTTCTGAAGAGTACAAATTCTCTGAAGGTTCACTCTTATCCAAGTGGTAATTGCTATCTATTAAGCACATATCCACAGCTAGCTCCCGCGCTATTAAATTTAAAATATCCTCGTCACTTTCATCGAGGGAGGGAATCGGAACTTGATTTCCTGTAAAATTATTGGCCTTACGGACAGCTGCTAACTTTGTTTTTGATTGGGCTTTCATCCTATTCCACTGTTGCTTCAACCGACTAGTATCCCTCTTATAACCCATTGACATCATTTGTTCGTTGATTAGCCGCCAAGCTTCTTTTTCCTTATAAATCATCTTTGTGTCATTTCTCTTATCGTCGAGGACATTAACATATTTAGACACCAAATCTTTAAATGTAGTTTTTCATCTGGTGACCAATTTCTGTTTCTCTAAAACAAAAAACAGTTTTTTAGAATTTATATAATTTTTTTAAAGAACAAAAAAATGTTTTTTAATAGTTTTCTGAGCTTTTCAATTATTTAGAGTATATATCGTTTAAAATAGTATCGATATTTTGTTTCCTCTACATACTAGTATACATGATTGCATTTCTTTTAACAGCTGAGAGCAGTTGCTACGTTAGTTATGAACTGTGGATAAGAACTATAACTATTTATGAACTATTTTTTAGTTTCTGTTTTATTAATTACGACTTTAGTAAAGATTTCTGAACATTCGCCAATATCTTTTCTTTAGAATAAAGCAGAAGCTTTGTTTCGTCTGAAGGTTGGTACCACTAATCACGAAAAGTGAAATCACAAATTAAATTTTGTTTTTGCGCAATATGAAATTTTCATTTATACTTTACAGCAAATAGAAATCGTTTTGCATATTTGTGCGAAAGAGAGGCAATTAAATATAATTATCCAATTAAATTTGAATTTTGTATGTCAATTTAAGAATGTACATTTGTTTTAGCCCCTTAAATAATTTCTCAGTTCTTTGATTACTCACTAGGGAATTTCACGAATCTACACATCTTCTTTATTTTTTCTTTTAGTGATGCTTAAAATAATTCTTAATACTTTACAAAATATATTCAGATTCTAAAAATCGTTTTCGTACCGGTTTTGTGCGTTGAAAGGTTAAAATAGCTTCTGTTTGGAGAAAAAAGTGGTATATATGGTACGTTCATATAAATCATATAGTTGTTCTGATTAAAGCATTTGTAAAATTGTTTGTTGGGTAACATTCGAAGTGTGTGTTACTGTGTAAAGAAATGCTTAAATTTGATAAAAAGTATTTGTACGATGTTGCATTCAGATTTTTTAAATGAAGAGTTCAGATCGACCGCTTTGAATGAAAGATTTTACATTTTCTATGAAAAAATTGACTAAGTATTTCATTCTGTTTTTCTGAATGGCGGTTCAGACAAAGGTTAGAAAAACCATAAAAAGATTCTAAACAAAACGTTCAATTCACATATGGAGGAGTATACTTTTTTTCATTCAGTATAATTTTAAATTCATACTCAAAAAATAATTTTAAATTCAAAAAAAATGCGTTCGGAGCTTCTAATTGCCACGGAGTCCACTCACCATTGCAACTTGGACCATTATTTTAGGATCAATAATGAAGTCGTTGTTTCCATCATTTATTTGTTTATTTATTTATTAAGTCAATGGATAAGATCCTTACTGACCATTAACAAAATTTATACATATGTATATACAATTAAATAAGAGTACAGATAAGTACATTTTAGCATACAGATGCAATTGATAACAAAAATGATAACAGTTAAGTGTTGCGAAAAACAATAATATTGCGTTTTATAACACATAAATTTAAAGAAAAATCAACAAACACTGATAAATAATTGTATTGACGACATAATCTACTTAGAGCATCAGCAATAGTATAATTAGATCTGCATAACTGAATATAAGTAGGATTATAATGGCGAGAATTACTACTAGAAATATTAAATTTTACAGATTTTAAAAGATATCCACTGCAAATATTTCCATTGCTCAAGTTTATCATAAGAGATATATTAAGCATAGTGCGACAACTCTTAAGTGTAGGCAGTTTTATTAAAGCCAGTCTTATGAAGGTATATCTATGTAGTTCCATTCAAGGCCACGCAGACAAAAACAACAGAAATTGTTTTTGCAAAGATTCAATACGGTTGTAGTAAGGATTCCAGGCGATTGATTCATACTCGAGAACCGGCCTAACAAGAAAAATATATAGCTGCTTCGTAATGTATGGATCAGAAAACTGCTTTGCCCATCGTTTAATAAAGTCAAGAACACCTCTAGTCTTATTTACAGTCATAGTAAGATGGTCGTTAAAACTCAGTTTTCCGTCAAGTAAGATGCCAAGATAAATAAATATGTCAACCAAATCCAATGGATGACTTTCAAATAAGTGGTTTACACGAATAAAATTACTTCTTGAGAACCGCATTCATTCACATTTGTTATATTCAGCTCCATCAAGTTATATTTGCACCATAAAAAGAAGTTGTTGAGGTCACTATGTATAAGTAAGTAAGTATATATGCTCAATGAAATGGTTAAAAGGGAGAAAAATTTTGACATCGTCAGCATACATCAAGATATTAGAAAAATTAATAACATTGGGCAATTCATTAATAAACAGTAAAAACAGAAGTGGACCAATATCGCTGCCTTCAGGAACACTCCATGAAACATATATGTTTTTAGATATGCTATCGTTTACCCGAACTGTTTGCTTTCTACCAGTCAAATATGACCTTAGCCAGCTTTAACTCCCTGAGTCACTCCTAATAAATCCAATTTAGTTAAAAGAAATCTATGATTCACTTTATCAAATGCTTTGCTAAAATCTGTATAAATTACGTCAGTTTGCTTCCTTTGAGCGAATGCAGCATTAATCATGGATGTTAACTGAAGCACATTAGTCGTCGTTGAGCAGCCTTTTCTAAATCCGTGTTGATAAAATGATAATAACGATGAAGTATGATGCACCAAAAAATTAGCAATCAATTTTCAAATATTTTTGGGATAGCACTCAATTTAGCAATTTGTAACATTAGACTTATTACGGGATTAGAAAAGCGGTATAATATAAGAATATTTCCAAAACACTGAAAAATACCCTTGCTTAATCGAAGCATTGAACAATAAAGCCAATGGTGTGACGAAAGATTCTGCACATCGATTCAAAACACAACTTGGAACCCCATCGTACCAGCACTAAAACACATCTTAAGTTTCCTTAAGCAATCCAAAATATCACAGTCATTCCGAGTAGGGAAAGATATTATTTGACTTGATGCAATCGAATAAGGATACATATTTATGTCATTGTAAACAGCGTCAGAATAAGTACTGGCAAAGAAATCGACAAACATATCACATATGGGATCGCTATTACAAGACTCCTGATTGTGAAATTTCATAACTGATGGAAATCCAGTAGATTTTCTTTTGGAATTAACAAATTTGTAGAAGGACATGAGGTCTTTAATAAATTTCTTTTTCATTTTAATAAGATAATTTTTGGTTAAGAATATTATATTCAGATTGGCTGATAGAGTATCTTCCATAATCAATAATTGAGCCAGACCTTTGGTATTTTTTATAATATTTATTCCTAAGATTTTTAAGTCTTGATAGTCGCTTTGAATTCCATGGTGGACCCACCGAAGTATATGACTTTTTGGGAAAAAAGTCTAAGTGGACTATTTCATAAAATTTAGTAATCATCACATCAGTATCAAGATTGCCATTAATGTGAACAGTTAAAATTTCTTTCCAACGAATATTTCTCATCAAATCAGTGAATAGATTAAAATTAGTCCGATTAAAACAAAAAACTTTGTTAACGTTAAAAGACTTAAATTTAAATTCCATGGAAAAGAAAAGCCAATATTCCTCAGGCAAAGTAACAAAATCAGAACGTATAACAGTACAAAGATTTACATCATTAACGAACACCACATCAAGTATTTTCCCAAAATCATTACAAATAGAATTGCTCTGATTCAGGGATAGTCCAAAAATATCAATCAGGAAATCATCATGGCAATTTTTATTCTTTATCGGAATTAATTGAGGTGTGTCGGATGTATGTTTCCATGAAATTGAAGGCAGTTTAAAATCTTCAACAACAAAAACAATATTATTCACGCCAGCAAGTGAGGAAACTGACTTAATAGCATTAAAATGATTAAAGTAAATAAAATAATCAGACTCTAGAGGAACATAAGAGCACATAAAGTAGGCTTTATACCTTTGCAATTTAACCACAACATCAACAAATTAAATATCCGAGGGGTGAGTAACAGTAATTTCAGATGGGTGTACGGAAGATACAGGAATTACCACACCACCTCCCCTACGTGATTTTTGATTATATCTATATATCTGATATTTGTTACGGAGAATTTCAGTATTAAAAACGTTATCAGTAAGCCAGGTCTCGGTAAAGATAATAACATATATAAAATCATATCTATTTACAAAGAGGATAGACAACTTCGTATTCAATCCACGAGTATTCTGATATGTAATATTTAAGCTAACGTCAAAAATCATCAGTTCTTTGGAGCAGATGTTGGCAAACGTATACCACACTTCGTCCCTTACTAAACATATATTCACGGACGAATGTACCATTAGGCCAAAAACTAGTATCAATTTCATTTTTAAAGAACTCATCAGGAACAGTAGCTTTGAACAACATTATCATCCTTGGTTGGGAGTAAGTATATTTATGAACCGATAATATACAATTTATGCCTACTCTTGTCCTTATATAATGCTCAACATCAGAAGCTACAAAAATAATCTTTCCAGAAGGAATAACTTTTAGAGGCTTTGCCACAGTTTGAATATTATTAGAAATAGAATGCACAGATACTGTTCGGCAACAATTAGGACGAAGATAATTAGAATTTTCTGCACTTGATAAAACTTTAGGAAAAGTATGCACATATGGCGAGGCTGGCGGATGAGTATTCTGGGAAGATAAATCAGTCGGAATATTATTAATCGCCCTGGAAAGAGATAATGATGGAGTCTTATTAGAAATAGGCGAATTAGAGGGTTGATTAATTGAGTGGCAAAAAACTTGAGATGTAGCAGATTCCAAGGTTGACTTTTCCTGCGCGTTTAAATATTTTTCTAAATTCGGGCAGTTATTAAGTAACTCATCATATTTCACAAGTTTATCTTGCAATGCCGAAAATTCTTTATAGACTTTATCAAATTCCTTCATAAAATTCTTAAAGGCGTTAAAAAATTCCGTATTAATTATTCTGCATTTGGGCAGGTCCATTGTAAAAAATTCTGTGGATTCATCAGTGCATCTACATCACGAGCCTTTAGACCACTGCAAGCTAAATGGTAGAGCCCCGTACAAGTCCAGCATGACACCATCCTACCATTTCCAGTAATTAAGCAGTTTGCGTTAGAGCACTCCATAATAATTAAATTTGGACGTACTGGAAATCAACTTATCTGGCAATGATATTATTGCTATATATGTATGTATACGATTGTATAAATCTATTGCTCAGTAGATGGCGCAAGTACTTTTCTATTTATTTTTCATAATTTATTTACAGCTTTTTTGTGTATTTTCTGTTTTGGTCAATTCATTTACTTGAAAGACGTTGTGTTATTGTAATGTAAATTATCAATTTTAATTATGTTTTCTTTTCTAGTTACTGTTCAATATGAATATGTTTTTTAATGTTTATTTATTTTTATTCTATTCTCTATTACAGAATTATTAGTGCAAATCGTTGTTAGTGATATGGAATAAAATAAAAAAGTATGATCTTGTTTTGTTCAGTTATTTGAAAAGAAATTTACTTAAAAGCTCTTTTGCTGTAACTGGTTTATTGTTTTAATTTACATATGTACGTTTAAACTTTTTATTTTTTATTTTTATTTTGAAATATATGAACATAAGGTTATATACTTTTTATTTGTTTATATTAAAAACACATTAATAAAATAGGTTTAATTTATTATGATTTATTAAAGGAAGAAAATAAAAATATAGGTCTTTTCAGAAAAAATATTGAGCTTGTAGAAAAACATGTCTGAATCACACAACGGTCAACCGTTACGCCTATTCTTCTCTGCACTTAATCTTGTCTCGCCTGGTGGCAAATGCAACGCTCTCATATGAGCTTATAAACTAAATTGAAGACCTTTTTCCACGCATATTATAGCTGCCCGTTTTCGAAGAGTTGTTGGTGATGGCAGGGGGTTATTCTACTTACGAAGAAATCTGTAACCGCGGGGACCAGCAGAGTAAAGACATGTTGCAAAAGAAATATCTTTATTTTATACCTAAATTGAACGCATATGGGTTTATTATAAATTGGTTTCAGTAAATGTTGGTTTTTCTTCATGGAATTTATTTCTAATTTCAGTGCAGAAACTTCTTCTCTAAGCTTCTTAATTTCGTTACTTGTTATCTGCTGGTTTTCTTTTATGGAAATACTACATTTTAAATGCAATTTATAAGACTATAATCTAATACCATTTACTAATTTAAAATAACTTACTCAGTTTGAGTGCTTACACTGGCATAATATTTTCTTACAATTTTGTGTGGAATTCTGTCTTTTGTTTCTTTAAATATAAATTTAATACCGTTATTATAAAGTTCTTAAATACAGGCTATTGAAGAAACCTACTCATACATATATTCATCCAGCTTTTCTAAATACTCCTCATGATATTCTTCTTTCGGGTTTTCAGAGTAAACAGAAAGTTGACACATGGCGAAAACTCTAAAAACTATCAACTAGTTATATGCAAAGAATATACATAGATAAAAGTTCCTGATTTGACTATCACACATCTGATATCTTGGCTATTTGATAAGCTATACCGACAACTTATAAACCAAATGGATTATCTATGAAACCTCTATGAAATCCATAATTTATTTACTCCCGAGAAAAATTCAGTAAAAACTTATTTTATGGATTTTTTATACACCAAAAGAAAAGTCTTTTCTAAGGACTTTAGTTTGATACGCTTATTGCTTATGTTCAGATTCTGAATATTTCAGATATTGACAGGTCGAATGTTTAAATATCCAAAAAAAACTTGAAGCCAAAAAAAAAAAAAAAAATTCGGATGAAAAAAATATATATAAACCATTTACAAGTATCATACAACAATATAAATTTGTGTATATTCAAAAACAAAATTTCGTTCCTGTATTTAACCTGACATTGCTTTTGTTCTTCCGAATATCACTTGCTTGAAAATGGTATAAACGTACCCAGCGTTTCATTGGTAAATCATCCTCAATTATTTGGCAGGCATCTAACCACTTCATGCGAACAACCTTTTTGAGTGGAATTTTAAGGAATTTTGCTCCAGCACCTTCGCTGATGGTTTTTGTACTTTTGCAGTTTCGATAAAGGCAGCTCAATCTTAAATTTTTCTTTTAATTTATTGATTTATTTTTGTTTATATACCATAAACTTATTATTTCCTTTTAGAAAAATAATAGCAATATTTATTTTCAATGTTTCAAAAGTCAAATTTATGTGAACATTTCAATTTGAAATTGTTGTTTGAAAACGTACAACTTTTGTATTTCAGTACAATGAAATACGAGATACGATGACATAAAGGTTTTTCGAATTCGACAAATATATTTAACTAAGACTTGTTTTTAGTTGTATTTTTGTTAATATTATTATTTATTAATATTGTCACACTATCAGCTGTCATAAGAAAACTAAATTTGAATTAAAAATTATTTCTTTGAAGTACAAGGCCGTTTCTGTTAATGTTTACCGGCCGTATCTACTACTTCCTTAATAAATGTTTACGTACAAGCAAAAAATATTTTAACATAATAAATAGGATATTTATTATTTTAATAGTTTTCACAAAATCTTAAATTCTTTGATTAATTTTTTAAGTTGTTATGCTTTCATCTTTTTTGTGCTTCGTACGACGAAATTACACAATGAATTTTTACTGACGAATTCGTCGTATTGAGCAGAAATCGTCGTTCAACCCAGATGTGTTCCTAGCATTAGCTTTGATATTTTTCATATAACTTTTTTCAAAAACATTTACATAGGTTGTTCTAGCTTTTTCTGAAATTAAAATAAAAAAGGTCAATGGGACGAATACATGATTCTCATTTACTTCAATAGTGTCATAATTTAAAAAACATGACTTTTTAGTTAAGTATTGTGCAAAATTTTTTGCGATTCGTACAAAAAATAGCACAGGAATAAAGTGTTTATTCTTACATCAATGCTAAATACAGTGAAAATTTGATACAACGAACTTCGTTATAACGAAAAACTCAATATAACGAATTTGATACCATTAAAAAAACCTCTGCATTGCGAAATTTCTTTTATAAATTTCTTTTATAAGAAAATCTGAGCTAAGCACCCTTTTTATTACGAAGAATTTATTCAAAAGCCTCTGTATAGCTAAGTCAGAATGTAATACATGTATATGAAAAAGTCTACGTAGCGAAGTATTCGTTCAAAAGCCTCTATACAACGAAGTCAGAAAGGGAAAGCCCCATTAAATATTGGTGATTGCATTCAGAAATTCCTTAAATAAAAAACTACACAATATTTTGTCAAAATCCAACTAAATAAAACACATAAATATTTAATATATTTTCTTTTTGTATACGGAATTTTTTATAAGCATTTTGATATAAAATAGTTTGGATAAAAAATCTTAGTTATAACATAATATTAAAGTAGCAATCAATACTAACAATTATTCTAACAATCTCATAAAAACTATGCCAAAACGGTGTGCGGAGGCCATAAAAACAAAGTTTATTACACAAAGTACTGAAAAATGTTTGAGTTTCGAACAGCTACTCAAGGAGCTAGTTTCGTTTTTGTTGTATTACTTGGTAGAGAATGGAGTTAAAGGTTTGTTATTATAGTTATAATTTAGGTGCCTAAGATAACAAAAATTAAATATTTTACTTTGAATAAATCTATTAGTAATATACGAGTCCGTAATTGCCTCGATAAGAAAATTGACTTAGATTTCGAGCAGCACTGTATGTAAATTTATGCACCACGTATTTAATAGTATGTGTGTCACTGTGGTATGTTAGGTAAAAACCTACCTTTCAACCAAGAAGTCTTCGGTTCAATCCCAGGCCACACCATCAGACAATTTTCAACAGCCATATCACCTCACAACATTACTAACTACTGGTTGTGTGTATTTAAGCTGTGAAAAATTCACTAACTAATATATCTGCCGTTCGGAACCGGCGTTTGAGGGCTTGTGACTTTTCTATAAGTCTGAGTTGATCATTCTCTATATATAAAAATCAATATTTATTTACAGAAGATAAGAAAAGGTTATTTTTGCTCAAGAGTACATATCTTTTCCGATCTACCTTGGTTTTCACGTTCTTTGTGAGCCGTTCAAGGTACATATATACAAAAATAATAACTAAATTTATGCAAATAGTTAAACGATGAGCATATTTGCAATAAAAAATATACAAACGTATAAAAATTATACTTATTTAAATTAACCGGTTATTCGTGTTAAATTAACCGGCTTATTCGGTATTCGAAAAATAACGATTTTGAAAAAACCGTATTCGATAAAACCAAAAAAAAAACCGGTCGAATAATAACCGCCCGATCTCCCTAATAACAACCCTGCCGGATAATGTGTAGCTAACTACAAAAATAATCAGCTTTAAGTGAGCTTTTATTTATTAACTTTAAGCTATCTACTACTCAATGCAAAATTTACATCAACCAGAGTGTATATTGTGTACAGTAAATTTTTTGGTTTTGGTCAGTTGTTCGTTCTTTATTCGGGTTTTACCCATTTTTCACACTTTTCGTTTAAAAGGTGCTAAAATTACACACAAGAAGCCGTCGGATTGGAATAAAGTTGCGTATACATTCGTACATATTTTATTTTTTATTTATATTTATATCAGCACTAGCTAAGACCCGGGAGCTTTGTTGCCATCATCTTTATTATTATTCTGAACTTTATTTTTGTTAAATTTTTTACCTTTTTTCCACCATTTGTCCCCTTTCGGTCCAAGTCCAAATACTCTAAATAGACTATAGTTCCTGACAGAAAGACAATGTAGAATCCACTTAATTCCTCAATTAAGTATTGAGTATGTTCTAGTTAAATATCCGCTTCATTCAGCTTCATACAGCTGTCGACCCTCAACTTCACACATTTGCTAATTATTTGAAGAAAAAATTTAACCGCCATTTTAGAGAAACATTTTATGGAAACAATTGCTTTTATGTCAATTTTTCTCAAAAAATTATTAAAACAAACAATAGTACAAAAATTTTATTAGATTTTTAAATTACTTCATTAAAAAAAAAAATAAAATATATTATAAAAGAAGAAATATTTCAATAAAGTATTTCATCAAAGTGGTATAATATCTGAAATCATGTGCATATACTTACATATGTGAATTAAATATAAAAAACATTAAAAATTTGAATAAATTATTTTATTCTGAAAGATAAATATAACAGCTAACTGAACAATAGTCAGTTTGCAGTCAGCTTAAAAAAATAAGTTTCCACCTAACAAGCAAACAACTAGCTTTTAGCTGATTAAAATAAAACTAATTTACAATTAATTTAAAAAAAACCTACTTATAATAAATAAAAGCGGTTAGCGTACAGCTAGCTACAAAAAGTCAACTAAAAGCTTACGTTTAGAAAGTCAACTTTAAGTTAATTGGAAAATAATGCATAGTTGGGCAATTGACTACCGCCTAGGACATCACAGTGTTTAAATAGTTAGTTGCTGCTATTGAAAAATTATTCAATTGTCAGTCAGCACTAGTTGCGAAATAGATATCTTTAAGTTAGTTTTAAGTTAACTCAGTTTCCGACAGGAAATTTTATAATGAAAATTTTCTATCAAATACATTGACAAAATTTTCTACATACAAATATATTTCATTTATAAAATATTTTGTTTTTGTTTTATAAAGTAAATTACAGTCTATCCTAAAGTTATATGAACTCTTTGTAATTTACCTATTATACAGGCATTGATTTATTGATCTATGATCATTTAAGAGAATAATAATAAAATTAAGGAAGCCAAGAACTTCATCATTAACTTATGTGTTATATAACGAATGAATAGCTATAACGAAGCATTTTTCGATCCCCTTCAGATTCGTTATATGGAAGTTTCACTGTACGTACATAGGTAACGTTAAAAAAATTAATTTATTTACATACGTATGTATTTTATTTGTAATATTTTAAAATAAATTTAATTAAAAGTTTCAGCGTTTTTTATGTGATTTATAATAAGAATTTGTTTGAACAAAAAAACATTATTTTTTTCAAAACAACGATTTTAGAAAATGTAGTATGACAATACTGCGGATACGCAAGAAATACCCCTTCTAATAGTAGTTCCAATCGGAGATATTAATGCCATATGTGGTGAAAATATTGTTACGTTTTAACTTTTTTTTAAAGGTTTGAGTTCCTTTTTAATTGCGTCAAAATAAAATAATACCACGTTGTTGTTGTTTTCGAGTTTTTATTTGCTTACTTTATCTCTATACAATTTATCTTAATATTCCTTTATTCAACCCTTTATTTACACCTAAATACGAATTTATTTTATGACTGCAAAACGATAACTACGTCGACGTAGGCAAAGCAGCCTCCTGTTAAACCTAATTGCTTACAGTTAGGAAAAGTTCCGAAAATATCTCAATTTTATATCCGTTAGTTTTAAGCATGTAAGATTGTGTTACCCAAAGATGATCGAATTGGCAATGACTCAAACTAATAGCGAAAAATCCCACAATACAGTTCCAAAGGTACTAATGTGTATTTTCTCTTTAGGCATTTTTAACAATATTTTGACCTTGATTGAAATGGTAAGAAAATCTATACCAACTTTTGTCACAGTTTTAAAAACCAGGCTACCTTTTTAAGAACTCATCAACTTTCGTAGTTTTTTGCGTAAAACAGTTTTTATATTTTAAAACAATCAACACAAAAAGTGTCACAAATGTCAGAATACACATTAATTACTAAGTTAGCCAAAAACAATAGTTTAGCTGAAAGAAATTTATTCACAGCACTATGTTAACCATTAGTTAAACCACCGAATGTCAGTTAGTTCGACAACATCTGTATATCTTCTTTTAATATTCGTTTATACAATACTTTTATTTACGCTTAAACACGACTTTATTTTATGGCAAAACGATAACTACTCACTCATGCATAAGGTGCCACTTTCTTATACAATTTAAATTATTTCCGAATGTTCTTATTCTTGCTACTGCATTCGAATTATTTCCGGTAATTCAAATATAATAATGCTTGTGTTTTTAAACGCGTTTAAGGAAAATGTTTCAATAACTAAACACAACCGTTCACAGTACATTTGAGATGCTTAAGAATGACGTTTTATCAGCTGTTATTGGTGCTTATAAAAAATTGTAAACAATTTTGAAAGAATTAAAAATATATAAAAATTACAAATATATAATGATGGAATTATCAGCAGCATATTTCAGTTTTCTTAATGACGGAATTATCAATATTGATGATTTGTTTAAGGGTGCGAAAAATAAATATAGAAAAAAGCCGCGGCAATAATTTCCACCAAAAGTTCTTCCTTCTGAGCTGTCCAAAGCTTTTATCTTTCGTCCATAGCGTTTGGTTGTTTGCTATAGTGTTTGTCGTTTAATGTTTAAACACGTTTGAGATCTTAAGCACGATAGATGCGACAATATTATTAAACACGATTGAGATGTTGAACACGAAAGATATGAACTCATTATTACACACAAAAATGGTCGAATGGCAGTGCTGCCAAATACACATATAAGTACGGCATTGATACACTAATACCAAATATACCAAAATCCCACAATTCGGTTTTAAAGGCGCTGATATGGTATATTTTCTTTTAGGCAGTTTTATTTTCGTAACAATATTTTAGTTACTGTATTCATAAAAAAATATAATAGCTTTATAAGATGTTTATTTCAAAATATTTAAAAATTTGTATTCGTAAACGACAAATTGTCTTATTCAGCTGTTATAAACCTTTAATAAAATCGAAATTTTTATTTTAGGTTTGTACTTTCTATAAACCTTTAATAAATTAAAATTTGTTTTTTAGTTTTTGATTTTGACAATGTGGTTTTTTATAAATAAAGTATGCTTTGTTTAAATTTTGCTTACAATAACATAAATATAATGCGAAAAAACACAAATACATATCTAAATGTTCCCTTTACCTGCACTCAAGCCAAGCACTAAAGCACTGGACATTGGCACAGTAAGTGTACCACTGTTTCTATCTGCTTTTCGCACAATCTACAAAACTTCTGCGTGCGTTAGTCCCACCTAATCTTTATCTCTTATATCAAGGAGTGACCATTAATTATGCCCACCTTGACACATAGACCTTACTGATAAATACCCGAAAGAACCTTGACAGTATCAGACTAGGCCACAATGTCGTAGAAAGTTCACAGTCCAATATATTCATTCATAATGCATTACCTCATGACCCTGAAGTTAAGTCCTAACGGGATATTACCACGCACATAGATCACAGCATACTATTAGTTGTTTAGTCAGTAAATTCTCTTCAGTGTACAAAGCTGGCAAATTGAACATAAAAGCCAAGTCCACTTTCCGATGTGGTTGCTAGAAGTAGAACAATCCAATCAACTATCCATAACCACATATACATATATATGTATGTATATATATATATATATATATATATATATATATATATATATATATATATATATGTATGTATGTATGTACATCCATACATAAATAAACTTTATGAATATATATACATATATATATATATATATATATATATATATATATATATATATATATATATATATATATATATATATATATAATATACGTATGTATGTACACATATTTACTTCTTATACATACATATGTATGAAATAAATCCCACGCTATTCCATTCTTTATATAATTTGACTAACAAAAAAAAGGGGAAAGTGGGTATTTAATTACTTTTTTAATTCAGCAAAAAACTTTATTAAGAGCCAATTTTGTTGAATTTCTCAGTTTATTTTAGTTTATTTTTTTTATCAATGCGTAATGCTATTTTATTGACATTGATTTAATTAACAATTTATTATTATTTCAAAATTTTTATGAATTTTAGAAAAGTACTTAGATTTTTTTTGCTATCACTAAACCGAAAGTGACAAATAAAATAACATGGTGGTGCCAGCAAAACAATAAAATCGTTTAATAGCTAATTTGGTCTTATTAAACGTTTATGAAAACGTTTGTTTATTTTGGGTTTATAAGGAAAAGAATGCTTAATAACAAAAGTATTCTTAAAACCTAAACTATTGATTTCTTATGAATACCGCCGTGTTTTCATTTTAACAAATAAAATTAAATTTAACAAATCAACTAACGAAAAAATAAATTCCTAATAAATCACATTTCATTCTTAAACGAAAATATAACACTGCTCAACAAAGCAAAAAAGTTGTCTGTTTCCAAGTATATGTTGTATGTTTTTGTATCAATTTAATGCGCGTTTTTCAAATATGACAGCAGTTTTTCTCTAACAGCTTTTGTTTTTGAGTTATAGCTAGCTACACTTATTTACTGTTTTGACATAGACTTTAATTTTTTATTGGACACTAAAATATACTATATTTTCTTGATGTCTTAGGTATGGCTTCGATATAAATATGTTCCGTGTTTAATCCAGATTATTTTTGCTATATTTGCGGAAAAACTATATCATAAACTTATATCGGACCTTGCGAAAATTGTGTCATAAGAATAATTTAAAATTTAATTTCGTAATCAAGACGAGCCATGGGTATTTTTGATGGGCCACAGATTATGCAGGTCTTAAATGATCCTAATTTTGTCAAATCAATGACTGCAGTCAAATCCAAAGTTTACAATTCATTCGTTTTGGTTATGAGTTGTTTCCTAGCCAATAAGAAATCTTACGACCATGTCCAGCTTGTGCAACATGAGCGCAAAACTCCACTTCCTGCACTCACATTTAGACCAATTTCCACAAAATCTGAGTGATTTTAGCTAGGAGCAGGCTGAAATATTTAATCAGGATTTTCAGACAATGGAAGAGCGCTATCAGGGAAGGTGGGACTCATATATGATAGCAGACTACTGCTGGATTTTGCAAAGAGATCTACCTAAAGCTATTCATTCAAGGAAATCTAATAAAATATCATTTGATAGTGTTCAGTAATAATTCTGTATTAGTTTATTGTGTTTTCTTTTCAAAGTTATTAATTGCCCAATTTAAAAATGAAAAAAGTAAATAAATACAAATTCCAAATCCCATCCATATATAAAAATTTATGTGTTTATTTGTTTGTTGGTTTGCTTGTTTGTGCCTTATGGACAGCGTAACGGCTGAACTGATTTTCTTGAAATTTTTACAGTATCTCCCTGTATATGTGGAAGAAATTATAGGCTATATAAATTTTAAAAATTTGTACTTGGCAGTGCCACGCTAATACAAAGTGTATACTTATTTGTCTATATCTTCAAGATGGTAACAGCAAGACTAAATATGGCCGGAATAGATTCACGGTCGTGTAGACGTGGACATCCCCTACAAACTTAATGTTAATTTATGCATATATTGAGAGCATAAGTTTCTGAATTTGGTCTGAATGATTTTATTATCAACACAAGTGGGCGTGGTAGCTCCCATATAAATTAAAAATTAATTTTTGTATATCTTAAAAACGGCAATAGTAGAAGTTTCTAAATTAAGTTGAAATAGCGTCGTGAATAATACACATCATCAGGCAGTTTCTGGACGAGATTACATAAGCGCCCGCGGCTCTTCCATTCATACTAAATATTGGATTTTTTCTATCCACATCAGCCACAAAACGAAAATTACAGAAATCACACTGGGTAAAAGCTGTCTATATACGCATGAATGTATGTTTGTTGGAAGACTGTATATAGCCAAAAAGCAGAACCTACAGTGTCTTTCTGAAAGGAACATATGATTGGATTTTGGCCGAAAGAGAACAAAATGGGGGAAAACGGTAAAATATGTAATTAAGATAGCATTTAACGGTCTAATTCGTAGTAAATCCTTATTTTAGATTTTAAATCTACATTAGTTATCAAACGCTTTTTGTCTTATGCTTTAAACACATTCAAGCTACCGACCATCGTCCACACTTCTACGAAAGACGCTGACTACAAAAGTAGCCAAGTACCCAGCTACTTAATTATTTTAACGACTACAGCTACAAAAAATTTAAACAAAAGTACATATTGCACTTGATCAACAAAAGGGTACTAACTCAAAATTTTAAAATTTTCAGTAAAGGTAAAAAACTGTTGTGGTTACATTTTAAGAGAATTTGAAAAAATATTTATATATTTATGAAAATATATGATAAATTTTTATTTCCACTTTTGTATTAACTCAAAATAGTAGCTTTTTGATGATATAAAGACAGTCACTACACTATCACGAAAATGGTCTCAAATGTGGTTTTTGAGATGAAAGAGTGATCCGAATACGTTAAAATTTTTACAGAGATATTTATTGATGTTGTTAGTTGATTTCTTGCAAAAAGTGAAATTTTAAAAATTTTGAGTTAGTACCCTCTTGTTGATCAAGTGCGATATGATTGTTCTTTTTCAGTGGTGCCAAATACATTTTTTCTCGTTTTTAATGTATATATTTTATAAATTGCGTTTTTCAAACGTCTATTCATTGCATCTGTTTGCTGTCGCCAAGAAAAATAGAAATTAGCCCAAGTTGGCTACGGGCTACAACGATAGTTGCCGTGTTGCTGGTAAGACAATTATTGTCCATCCACACATGTATTCTATTTTTGGCAACTTGTAGTCGATGGTCGGTAGCCTTGAATGTGTTTACATCATTATAAACCCAAAATAGAAATTCGTATTCATAAACGTGTAAAAAGAAGAAATCAACTATTAAACGTTTTTATTGTTAGTTTGAGGTTAGTGATGCATACAGTAAACATTGTTTACTGTAGAGACTGTTTAAGTAGTTTATCAAAATTCATATAAGTAGTAAAATAATATTACAATTGTTAATAAAATCAATAAGAATAAGAAAATATTGATACGAAAATAAGGTTGGGCACCACAGCGTTTATTACATCGCTAAAATAAATAAACAAAAGCTGCAAGAACGACTATAGGTGCTGTTTACAAATAACCAAATCGACAACAACAACCATTAGCAGAGATAAAGTAAATAAAAATAACACGACAACAACAATAATTACGCAGCAAAGAAAACAAGTAACAGACAATAAACAAGTAACAACAAATACTAAGAGCTGAAAGAGGTATATGTTGATATACGTATGGCTACAAAAGAACTAAAAAGAAATTAAAAGAAAGAAATGGAATCTACCTGAAATATCGAGAGGTTCGAGAGCTTTCGATATTTTGTTTACTCAGCCATATAAAAAGCACATCGATGCAAACAGCAATCAGTTTATGTGTCGTAAACTCGGCGAGTGCAGTTTTTAAAATAAAGTTAACTCAGCGAATGTGTTATTGGTGTGAAGAGAGTTTATAAGGAGTAAACTCGTGAAGCTAGTAGTGAAGTTTAGTTGGAGCTAACTCAGTAAAGACAGTTAAGTGTGGATAACCTCTGGTTGAAAAGGATGTGATCGAACCTAATATATAACTACGATCGGGTCGAGTAATTGTTGCTGTTTCCAAAGTTGTAAACAGACAGAGTAATTCAGAATAAAAATTTTTATTGCCTATAAAAAGATTACAAGCAGTGGTGCACATAACTGTGTTGAATAAAGGATTTTTAATTAAAACACAAATTTATTTTATTTTAACTACAATATACGAACTCAAAAATACACGTTTTTTAAAAGGTAAAAACGTAACAATATTATTCATTCTTTAAAGAAAAATTAAAATATATTGACAAATTTTAAAAAATTTGCTTTTAAAACACCATTTTTTTTACTAAATATAAAAAGTAATCAATTAAAAGTATTATTTTCGTTTGTTTGCGCATCACTATTATGTGTTTTTTTTTAGCACTTAAATTTTTGTTAATTTATGATTTAATTTTGTAAAAATGGAAAGTCAAAGAAACCTTAAGCGCTTTGTCACAAATCTATATATATAAAAGAGGCTATAAAATGCATTGTAATTGATGTTCTCTGAAATGCGCGAAAGGTGCAGTCAATACCAAGGTTTTTATTTATATGCGGTTTTTTATTGTTCATTCGCGTGTTATTGACGTTAGAGTGAACCCCTTTGTATTGCATAAGTTTTACTTGAAAACGAAATTTGTTACAGCATTTAACTTTGTGTGAATTAGAAAATATTTTTAAATCCGTGTATATGAAAAGCATATCGATTGCGTCTCTCATTTTTTTATATTTTACAGGAGGAGAAAAAAACGGTAAAAACAAAAAATCTTCGATTCAAGAAAACAACGCATTTTTAGCTCAAAGCGAGCAACAAATTCAGTGTTAGATTCGTTTTCTATTTTTTCAAGTTTATAGTAAGAAAATTTTTTTATTTATTTTTTTCGTAAAAAAAGAACACATTTATGAGTTAGGGCTTTTTTGTAATAAGCTATAAAACCGCTATTTTCAAAGATAGATCACGGATTTTTCTAAGAAGGGTGTATTTGGAGGTATACTACCAGGAAAAGCTAAAAGCACAATTTTGAAAAAAATCGAGATACGCCCTTTCTATAGCCAATGATGTATAGAAAGCTTTCATTTGGTATGTGGCTTCACTATTGTTAAACTAGGCGGTGCCACGCCCATATAAAATTTGTATTTATATATCTTTATCTTTAAAACGGTAGTAGTAAGAGTCTATAAATTTGACCCCAATAATTTTTTCGGTCAATACAAATTACATGTCAAAAATTGGGCAGAATTGGATAAATGGGCGTATCACCTCCCACACAAAGTAAATATTCTCTTTTGTATATCTTTGGAACAGTAATGGTGGAAGGCTCTGAATTTTTTCTAATAAATAGCTTAGTAATTAATACCCATCATCAGTTTAAATACGGGCGAAATTGAATAGGTAGGTGTGGCATCTCCCATACCAATTAAATATTTATTTTTGTACATTTAGAAAACAATTGGACTAAGAGGTTTTGAATTTGGCCTAAATGACTTCTTATATAATACAAACCATCAGTTAAAACGTGGTCGGAATCCGATAAGTGGGCATGGTACCTCTCAAACAAATAAAATAATTATTTGTGTATATCTTGAGAATGGCTATAATTGAAGTTTCTAAATTTGGTTTAAATAACTTGGCAGTCAGTTCAAACTGTTACCGCCGCTTCTTAACATTGTATTTTACAGAGCTTATATATCTCTTCCTCTTTTATATTACTTATTGTAATATGACAATATCATTTTAATATCTAAGAACATAGGTTAAAAGAAGAGAAAAAATCTTAAAAGCTTAAAATTGTTAAAGTTAACGAATAGTTCGAACATTTTCTAGAAAGCATTACTGAAAAATCAATTGGTTAAGAAACATCTTGCGCATATTCTTATCTACTCCAATTGAATTGTATAATTTATATATATATTAATTAATAGAAATAATTATAACTTGATATATTAAAATTATGTCATTAATTTGTAGGAATTTTAATGCAGTCTGATGAATAAATTTAAAAATAAAAATTTTGTGTTTTATTCTGGACTCATTTAAATCCAAGCCATAGCCAAGATCTGTGTCGGAGTTAACGCGTTTTATGTTTACACAAACCACTATTTAAAAAATAAAACATGAAATTTTGCACGTGTGGAGAACGTTAACGGTTAAAACTTTCTTCATCTATTCACATCGGTCAAAAATCAGGTGTAAAAGAAAGGTTCAAAGCAACGCGTCAGGGATTACTCTAGTCACTTACAAAAATGAAAAAATTACTATTATGAATTGAAATTTTCATTTAATTTGTATTACAAATAATGTAAACGTTTTGGAAGTAATATCCCTTTATTTGATGTAGTTTTGGGCCAATCTCACCTCTTGCTTTTATTTTGATGTGAGTTCCATCAATAGCTGCAATAACAATAGGAATTTTGTTATTGATTTAAAGCAGAGTTAGCAAAAATCCGAGTTTCTTAACCCAATCCACAGGGTTTTATTGAGTTTTTTTTGGGTTTTATAACTGCTTCCAACTTTTCTTCAATTCGGAAATACATACGTTTTATTTGCTAGTAAAATAACGTTCTTTTTGTATGTATAATGCAATTAAAGCTCTTGGCTAAAACTCGATGATCGGAGCAGACTGCAATGACTTAATTTAAACCGTGATATATGAAGAAAACAGGCGGAATATGAAGACATACATAATTATATCAATGTTTTGCATGACAGTGCTCGGCGTTACTACTCAAAAGTTGCCAAACAATTGTTCGAAACGATCAAATACCACACACACTCGTCGTATTCTCCGAACATTACTTATTCTGACTAATGGTTATTTCGAAAGATACAATATCTTTTGGCATGTCACCAAATCTTTTCTTTTGAGGAAATATAGAATTGGCTTCAAAATTGTATTCCCCTAAAAAGAAGAGAAGTTTTTCGAAAAATGGCATATAGGTGGGGAAAGAATGAAAGTCGTAATTAAACAAATTTTTATTTTCTCTGTGAGGGGCAAATGTAGCATTTTTATTTAATTTTTTCCAAACATGCTAAGGTTCGAGGAACTCTAGAACAAATTCTTCTAACCTTCGGTTGCGTTAGTCCTTAAATCTAAAAATTGCATGTAATATAAGTGTACTATTTTTAAAATTATCTTCGACCAAATCAACAAATCCAATGTAGTACATTTCAATCGGTATGGTCAGAGAAATAGGTGTTGTTCAAGCCTTTCCTTGTACGTTTTTGGCCACCTTTGCATCAACATTACATTTATTGTGTTTACCTTTTTTGCTTATATTTTACAATTTTAGATTTGAAAAAATACAACACAAATTGAAAAAATGAAAAACACAATTACATGTTTCAGCTTATTAAAGGTTTAAGTAGCTACAAACTTATAATAAGAATTTCAAATTTATAAATAGTTTATAAGAGCTTTATAACACTGTCGTTTATTAATACAAATTTTTGGATTTTGTCTTATAAACCTGTTATAAAGCTGTAAAACCTCGAATTAAAAAATACTGAAGCACTTGCTAAAAATATTCTAAAACAGGGATGAGCAACACGGGGCCCGCGGGCCACTTGCGGCCTGTTTAACATGTCATTGCGGCTCGCAAAGCATTTTTAAAATTTGGTTTATTTTATTTACTTTCTCCCATCAATATTTCCCAGCTTAGACGGTAAAAGATTTTTTGCAAGAATTTTTATTAGTCCTGTTTAAATTTCCATTTCCGTTTTAATATTTTTTTGAATTTTTATTTATTTGTCTCTTTTTAGCTTTCAGCATAAATAAATATTCATATTAAAAAATAAAATTAAAAAATTAAAAAAAAAATATTACGAGCAAGAAATTAAAACAAATATCAAGTACAAGAACATGTTTACTCTTTTATGTTCTCTACATATGTACATAAAGTTAAATTTTATGCAAGAAAACTCATATCGTCTAAATTGCGACTATATTATTATAAAATTAATTACGGGAAACCCCGCATAACGCGGTATTTCTACAACACGATTTAAATAGAATTCCGTTACAGTTCATCGTGAAACTGTGACTTGTATAACGCGAAATTGAAAAGACGTGTTGGCGACACTAATTTGTGCATACATATTTCTTGTTAATGTAAAACGGGGGATTTCCCTTTTGTTCAAACATCAAATACGAACGCACCGCCTCTGTGGTTATTTGTGTTTGCTTCTGTCACGCAATTAGTCAGACTAGTAAGCTGTTAACTAACAATTTTTGTATTTCTTGAAAAAGTTAGTGAAATTTTATTGTCGAAAAGGTAATAGAGTTTTCTTTACTCAAAATTAAGTTCTTTCCTAACTTTGTTAACTTAAAAATTTTTTTCCATAATAGAATGTCTGAAATTAAAAAAAAAAAAACGGACGGATGAGCACAGGAAATTTGGTGATTTTTTCACTTTCGCCAAAAATAAAGTTGTATGCTGGCGGATGGAGAGACGATAAAAGAATATCTGACTGCTGTCGCAGAAATATCATTTCCTGAAAAAAAAAAAATTATTTCAACCATTAGTTTATCAAGATTCTCTATAGCAAGGAGAATTGAAGACTTGTCTGAGAACATAGCAACAACGCTTTGTGGACGCATTGCAAAATTCGAATACTTTTCTTTGGCACTTGATGAGAGCTCCGATATTAGTGATACAGCACAGCTGGCTGTATTTATACGTTGACTCCAATTTTAATATTACCGAAGAATTGTGTTCACTGATTCCTATGCAAGGAACTACAACCGACAAAGACTTGTACGATGAACTAAAGTGTTGGGAAATTTTTCAATTTTATTAGAAAATATTGTGGGTGTATCGACAGATGGAGCACGAGCAATGTCAAGTATGGAGGTTGGACTATCAGAAAGGCTATTTCAAGACATTAAGAAGGCCACAGGAAGGGAAATATTCATTAACTACGGCGTAATTCACCAGGAAAATTTGTGTGCGAAAATATTGGGTATGTCAAATGTCACATTACCAATAATTAAAGTAATTTGTTATTAAGTCGCGAGCGTTAAATCACGGCCAGTTTAAAGAATTCCTAAAGGATTTAGAAACTGAATATGACGATGTGGTTTTTAATACCGAAGTACGTTGGCTTAGTAGAGGCGCAATGCTTAAAAGAGTATACGAATTAAAAACCGAAATACAATTGTTCTTGGATATGACTTCCCTCATTTTGGTAATAAAGAATGGATGTGCGACTTTGGGTTTCTTATCGACATGACCAAGTATCTCAATGATCTTAATATTGAACTTCAAGGCAAAGGACTGTTTATTCATAACTTGTATGATAAAATTCAGGGATTTGATTGCAAATTAAAATTGTGGAAACAGCATCTTTTGCAGAATAATATGTCTCACACTCCACATTTAGAAAAAGAAAACGTTATCACTTCTCAAAAATACGCACCATATATAAACATTTTAATCAACGAATTTCAATTACGGTTCCAAATGTTCAAAACTGAGAAGACAGCGATTCTACTAAAAATGTTTTCCTCACCATTTAATATCGTTGTGGATACAGTTCCCAAAGAGTTTCAAATGGAAGTAATCGACATGCAGAATAACACCGATTTAAAAGATGTGTTTCTTTCAGTAAACATCGAAAACTTTTATAAATCATATGTGGCCCTGAGAAATTTCCGCTTCTGACGAAAAATGCAAAGCAAATGATGTCTGCAATCAGCTTGTATTGAAAAAACAGTTGCAAATTTCTCATTAAAAATGCTTGCCTTTTTTACATTAAAATCTGTGTGTGAAATCTTTATTTCTTTTTAAGTTTTTATTTTTTATATTAATGTTTATTATAAATAAAATTTTGTAAATTATTAAAAAGTGTTACTTTATGGAAGGCCCTCCAAAAAATTAAAAAATTTAAATTCGCCCGTTGATTAAAAAGGTTGCTCACCCCTGTTCTAAAATAAAACTAAAAGAAAATTCTCAAATACTGTCATGTGAAAATAGATACGGACACATATCAAAATAGTTAAAAATCAAACCCTGTTTTTATATTCAAACATTTATCAAATGGATATTAAAAAATGTCTGCTTGAATTTCGACTGCCTACATAAAAAACCGCTATTTTATTACAAACGTATGTATGTATAAAACAACTGTATGTATAAAACTCTCAAAAAAGAGATAATAACATATGTTTCTTTTTTAAGCATATGTATATGTTCGGTAACCAATGATACTGAAAAATTTGTGAAATTTTATATTATAATATTTTGTGAGTTTTGATGTGTTTTAAAATTAAAATAGTTGTTAGTTGTTTATTTGTTGTTGTTGTATTTTTGTCTTTAATTTTCTTTTATTATTTTCGCAAGCGCTAAAGACGCCTTCAAGTAGAGAAAGAAAGTCTCCTTATGCCACTTGTGACATTTTCAAGTCTACTTAAAAGCTTAAAATGAGTAGCATTTTAACTCAGTAAAAAAGAGAACCATGCCTTGCTCACATGCATACATACATATGTATGTATGTACATATGCACAGTATACAAACAAGTATCTGTGGGCGTTTAAATGCCTATGAGTGTTTCTGAAGTATTGGTGACATGTGATTATATCATTATAATTCTTATTAAGTAGTCTATACAAAAGATGTGTATTTTTTATTTAAATTTATTGGTTTTGCCATATAGAACTATTGAAATAAACGATTTATATTCATAAATTTATTAGAGCGATATATAACGAATAATATGACTTGCGTACTTATACTTGTAAAAGGAAGCTTGATAATAAATCTTTAAGGTATACAATTATTTAAAAAAATACGATTGCTTATTATACATAAATACATACATATATTATGTTATATAAATTTGATTGCAAAATATCTCAACCTAGAAAAATGGCTTTATAAAATTTAATTTTAACTTTAACCTTTGCTAATTTCTTGTTGGCTACTTAATAAAAGTACACGAGTATAAATTTTCTAAAAAAAGACCACTTTTTAACTTTATTTATCTTCGCTCGATAAAATGCTTAAACGATAACAAATCTTTATTTACAAAATCAATCAATGTTTGTTTCTTTGTATGTATGTGTTTGAAGTCTATAGACGGCTAAACGGCTGATTTTCGATTTTCTTGAAATTTCAACTGAATCATCCTGTATATCAGGAAGGAAACATAGGCTACATTTTTTTCAATAGGGTTAGGGGGAGAGGTACCCTTTATATAAACCAAATCTTAATAATCGCATATCTAAAGAACTATATCAGCCGGAGCCATAAAACTTTGCCCCAATTAGAGAGCAGATATAATCAGGGGGTGAAGTATACCCCATACAAAGTAAATTTCAATTCTAGTATATCTAAAAAATCATTATAGCGACAGTCTTCAAATTTTGTTCCAACCTCTTTCTATGAAACTAATTCACTAGAATAAATGTAGGACAGATATAACCAAGGGGGAGGTATCCAAATATAAAGGAAATAGTATTATTATTTCGCAGTCAGTGTAATGATTGCGATAAAATTTTATCCAAGCCCATTCTTAAAAAACAAATTGAAAAAATCTATCCGGGATACGATTAGGGGAAAATTAACCGCATAGAAAGCAAACATTAATTGTATAATATCTTTAGAACTGTTACAGCGGGAGCCATAAAATTTTCTCCCAATCACTTTCTTATGAAACTGATTTAGTGAAAAAAATTTAGAGTGAATAGGGTCAGAGGGAGTGTAACTAAAATAACATTTAAGATAATAATTATGAGATGTATTAAATGTCCTAAAATACTGTGACAAAAATCAGGTTGGACACCCCTGTGCTTGTTACATCGCTAAAATAAATAAACAAAAACTACACGAACAACTATACGTGCTGTTTACAAATAACCAAGTCGACAACAACAAACATTAGTAGAGATAAACATTAGTAAAGATAAAGATAAACTTGACTCTATACCAAGTAATTCCAAGGCGCCGGTAAATCACAGTCTGACAATATACGCGTTTTTTTTCAAGGACGAAGTGTCCGTTAAAGGCCATGATTGACTTTTCTACAAAATCGGGCGATTACGTCAAATAAAAGTCTAATAGATTTAAGGTAGCCAGATGTACTGTTTTCAGCAGTAAGAGTTCTTGTTTCTGTTTAGTGTACTGCTTTCTGCATAACACCTAAAAGATACGCTGAAGTATTTTTTTTAAGTTTTTTGTACTTTTTTGTGTTAACGTTTTTAATTTAAAAAAAGATTTTTTTTCAAGAAAAAGCAATTTGAAACCTTCGGATATAGTAGTTACGACACCGTTTTAGAGCCCATATAACAGTTTCTGTTTTCGGCTTTTATTAATCTAAATTAATAGAGCAGTGTGGCTTACAAATTTATATAGTTAAACCAAAATGTCTAAAATGTTAACTAATGATACTTTCACATTGAGATAAGTATTTGATGAATAAATCTTGATCACTATTTTATAGAAATACTAGAGTAACTCCTCCCGCGTTTTTGGGAGCCTACCTGTACATGCTCTGATATGACGAAATTTTAAAATATGTAATATTCTATATTTTATGAAAGCTGATGCTTTGAATTGACCGCCAAGTTATTTAGAAACTTCAAACATTCTCGAGATATACAAATATCAATATCGACTTTATATGGAGGTATCATACCCACTTATCCAATTCCGCCCAGTTTTTAACTGTTGGTTTTAGTTATTTAAAAAGTCATTTAGAACAAATTCGGAACCTTCCATTCTAACCGTTCTCAAGATATACAAAAAATAATATTTCCGAATGTTACTATACACATAAGACATTACAATACATGGTTTGGTAAGGTTTCAAGTGACAATAAAAATCATAATATGGAAATGCATGGCATTTTGTTGATATTTGTATGGGAATATATTTGCCGAGTGGTACCGAAGATATGGCATATGTAATTTGGGAGATAGTCCTTTCTTCCGCTGTGGATTATAAAGCAATACTAATTGTCCCTCTTGGAAGCCCTCAGTATTTGCCGCTCGATCCTATCTGGCTTTCATTCTATCGCTGGTTAGTCTTATTCGCGTGTGCACGCATTCATGAAGCTCGTTGAGATCTTGTTGTTCCTCGAGGTAAGTGGCTTCTTTTTCCGTGGTAGGGTTGACTCCACACTCTAAGTCACCAGGTAACTTTAACTCAGTTCCAAAAAGAATTTTGGCGGCTGATCTAGACGTTTAATAGTGGACAGACGATCGGTAGGCTAAAAGAAACTTCTGAATATGTTCGTCCCAATCTTTTTACTGCTCGCTAACCACTTTTCGCAAATATTCCTCTAGAGTTTGGTTGAATCGTTCTACCATTCTCTCCGGTTGCGGGTGTAGCGGCGCCATTCCAGTATTCTTTATGCCATATATCTTACACATTTCATACCCAGTTATTCACGAAAACATTTACAATCGTAGTTGCCTCCTGATTGGGTATAGCATACACTTCCGCCCACTTGCTGAAATAGTCCATTACAACGAGAACATAACGATTTCCGGCATTGCTGACAGGAAAAGATGCCCCAAATACTTTACCTGTTTTTGGAACAATGCAATGTAATGAAGAAATTTTCACGTTTAGTTTTAGTCCAGCCATTGATATTCGTTGCAGAACTTCTGCCAGGTTTTTGAGGTGTTCGTCAAAAGTTCTGCCCATCACCATTATGTCGTCGAGGTAAACCAGACAAGTCTTCCAATGTAGTCCTCTTAGTACGCGCTCCATAAGCCGCTCGAATGTGGCCGGCGCATTGCAGAGCTCAAATGGCATAACTTTAAACTGCAACAAGCCACCGTTCGTACTGAAAACAGTTTTCTCCTTAACCTTGTCTGTGATCTCTACCTGCCAATAGCCGCTTTGTAGATCCAATCTAGAGAACCACTTTGTTCCAGCTAGCGTGTCGGACGTATCATCAATTCTTGGTAGTGGGTAGCTGTCCTTTAGTGACATCATTTAGTTTCCTGTAGTCTACGCATAATCTTGTACTACCATCTTTCTTTTTAACCAAGACTACACGTGAGCTCCACGGACTTGATGATGGTTCAATTACACCGCTCTTCTCCATTTCATTGACTAGTTCCTTAATCTCATTACGCTTCGCCAGAGGTATACTTTTGGGTGCCTGTTTTATCGGTCTCGCTTCGCCAGTACTAATTTCATGTTTGACTATAGCTGTTCTTGCTTGAATTTTGTTTTTAGTGGCGAACACGCAGAGGTACTTCTTTAGCAACATTTTGGCTTTATTTCTCTCTGAAGCTGCTAGACTTGCTACCCATTTCTTTACATTTTCGTCAAATACCTGTTGGTCTTTGACTGATATATCGGCAGGTTCCGGCAATTGTTCGCTGTTTATTACCGCTTCTACTGGAGCACATTGGCTGAGGTAGTAGTTTTTGTTGTTTTACAGCAACTAATCTTCTGGTGTGCAGATGCTGGTATCCCACGTCAAGAGGTATATCTAGATTACGCCAATTCGTTATCTGTTGCCATATTCAAGTTGATGCCATGAACTATTATAAAGTCAGAACCAATGATAAACTCGCCTACAATATCGGCGACAATAAAAATATGACGGTGGCAGATTCTAAAGTAGGTATTAGTAGTCTGATATTGTTGAGTACCTCACACTTTTCCTTCACTATATTGGGTCTGATTATAGACTGTGTCGCACCGGTGTCTATAGTGAAGGTGTATTGTCTGCCATTAATGTACCCGCACGCTGAAAGGTTGCTGTTATTTTTCTGCATCACTGATATGGAGATTGTGGGGCCCTCGCTTGTGCTAGCTCGTTTTAGTTTAACGGGGAATCTTTTGTTGTTTGATGGTAGTTGGCCCGTTTATTATTTCTCGGTGGTGAAACGGATCTGGACCTTTTGCGTGAAGCTTTACAGTTTCTCTGGAAGTGGCCACTCTTTCCACAGTTAAAACATTTCAATTTTGATTTCTGCTCGGCTAGGAGCCGCTTTACCACCTCCTCTATTTTGTTGATCTCATCATCTTTCTCTGCCTCAACTTCTAAATTACGTATCTTGTGTATTTGTGGCATTGTCTCCTGAGCCAGTGCGAACGCCACAGTATCTGCAAAGGTCGCCTTTTGTGCTGCACTTACATCGGGGTCTCGTAAGCCGCTGACGAAGGCTTCGGTCTTCAGGTGATCTACTAGTGGGTGGTTTTCCCCTGGATAAGTTAGCTGCATCAACCTCTCGACTTCCATTGCAAAGGCTTGCTTGATTTATTAGCCTTCTGTATTTGGCACCTTAACTCCATCGCGCTTGTGCTCATCACCAAATTTACGCTATACCGCCACCATTAAATCATTGTAATTGTTTTTGCAGCTGGCTGGCATGGTTTCTAAAATTTCTGCCGCACCACCTCTTAACGCCAAAATTAATTCTAGAATTTAAGTACGGATAGAGATGTGCTACCATCAAAGCAAGGTGATTTTATCCTGCTAGAAACCTCTGGTATAATACGCACTGGTTCCGGTTGCTGGCACTGTAGACTATTGATTTTCTCTTCTATTACATTAAACTATTCGTCAACAGTCTTTTCTAGATTTGTCACTCTTGCGACGACGTCATCAACCCTTTTGCTTACCGTCTCATATATTTCTTGCAGCTTCTCTCTTGTTGCACTCGACGCTTTTTCAAATTTATTTTCGATTTTTGCCAGAAAATTCTGGTTTTCGGCCAACAGTTTTTCATTATCAGCTTTAGAAGTTTCTTTTACCTACGCCTACAGCTTTTCATTATCAGCTTTAGAAGATTCTCGTACCTCAGCCAAAAGCATTTTGGTTTGTAGTTGAATTTTTTCCATCATAGCGGCAAGCAGTACATTTGTATCCGTATTACTTTTAGCTGAAAGGGCACTCACCTCCGGCTCTTCTTCATCGTATATTACGTGAGTATCAACGTTAATGCCCCGCCGTTGAAAATCCTCATACAACCGCTTTTGCAATTCGGTCTTGGGCCCAGTTGACGGCAAGTCCAATTTTGCCAACTCACGCCTAAGGCTATCCACATTAAGTTCTCTGAACTTCATTCCTTTTGTTTTTTATTTTATTTTATTTTAAAGTTCTACAATCCCACTTCTGACACCAATTGTTACGGTTTGACCTTTTTAAAAATGTGTTTTTATGAGTTCGTAGATTGTAGTTAAAATAAAATAAATGTTGTGTTTGGTTTTAATTAAAATCCCCTATTCAACACAGTTATGTGCACCACTGCTTGTTACTTTTTTACAGGCAATAACAATTCTCTATTCTTAATTACTCCGTCTGTTTACAATCTTATAAACAACAATAATTACTCGACAGATCTTTCTACTTAAAGATCTTCCAACCCGATCGTAGTTATAACTTAGGTTCGATCACAATCTTTTCAACTAGAGGTTATCCACAACTAACTCTCTTTACTGAGTTAGCTCCAACTAAACTGGCTTTTTACTTCACGATTCACTCACGAGTTTACTCCTTATAAACTCTCTCCACACAAACTGCACTCGCTGAGTTTACTTCACTTAAACTGGTCGTTGTTCGCATCGATGTGCTTTTTATATGGCTGAGTAAACAATACATCGAAAGCTCTCGAACCTCTCGATATTTCAGGTAGGTTCTATTTCTTTCTCTTAATTTCTTTTTAGTTCTTTTGTAGCCATGCGTATGTAAACATCTTCCTCTTTCAACTTTTAGTATTTGTTGTTGCTTGTTTATTGCCTGTTACTTGTTCGCATCGATGTGCTTTTTATATGGCTGAGTAAACAATACATCGAAAGCTCTCGAACCTCTCGATATTTCAGGTAGGTTCTATTTCTTTCTCTTAATTTCTTTTTAGTTCTTTTGTAGCCATGCGTATGTAAACATCTTCCTCTTTCAACTTTTAGTATTTGTTGTTGCTTGTTTATTGCCTGTTACTTGTTTTCTTTGCTGGTAGTTTGTTGTTGCTGTTGCTGTTGCTGTGTTATTTTTATTTACTTTATCTACTTTATCTTTGTGTCTAAGCACCACTTAAGACGGTCTACCCACACTGATGAATGTGGAAAAAACGTTTGCATTTTTTTAAAACTTTTTACATACTTTAAAAATGGAAACAAAAATCCTCCTGGTTTTCGCTATGATATTGTAACAGCTCTTGAGCAGCTCTGCCACCATTAATTTTATCCAGTTAAGTGCAGCGTTTTTGATTCATAATTAGTGAGAACCTTTTTATACGATGTATTCATTCATTTCATTTTGTCATTATATAATATATTTTTGCCACGGTCTTTAGAAAAATGAGCCACTGTGCGACAGTGTGAACATTTTTTTGTATGTTAGCAGTTTTAGGTATAAAAATACAAAATTATTTCAATTAGGCGACAAGAGTTTCGTTCTTAATAGGTTATTTAATGACACAACTTAAAGCAAAAGATTAAATTTTATTGTATATCGTCTCATGTGGCACTCATTTATAACATACATCGTGGTATGTGGTGGAGCCAATGAAAGTAAATTTTTTGTAAATGTTCTTCTATTTCTCTGCTTGTTTTACAACAAGAAGAGTCTTTGAATTTTTTAATTCAATATTATGTATCCTATTAAAAAACTAATAAGAATTACTGCTTACGCTCATAGTGTGAACGTCCTTTTTCTATTGTTAATAACACTGATCTGCAGCAAAAAGCGTTAAAACTATATGAAATATAATAATTTTGATGCACTGTATTCAAATCCGTTTTTAATTTTTTTACATCGGGCTCAAATTTTTTTTATGGGCGTGGCAAATTTTTCGCCCAAAATTTGGTAGTTTTGTTAATATATTTCATCATAACTTGTAAACGACTTGACCGATTTTAATGCAATGTACAACCAAACGCCTAGGCACAAAATTTCCTATAAAACACCTGAACATAATTTTTTTGCATTTTCAACAATTTCGGAGCTATTCACAACTTAGCTGCGAAAAAAAAATTTTGCGATATATTGGAGTATTTTTTTTTTTTTTTTTTTTTTTTGTTCTTCAAAAAGTTATAACAAATTTTTCAGAATGAAAATTTTAGATGTTAAGCACTTAAATTAAAGCTTAAAATATTGAGAATAAGATAAACTTTAAGTCATGAAAATCGGTTGGCTATTGATAATTTTATGCAAAATTAAACGCAGTAACCTTGACCAAAATTTTTTTCTTGCTAAATTAGTGGAAATTTTTTTCTTTTATTTTCAGAAAGTTATAATAAAATTCCTAGAATATTAATTTTACATTTTAAGCATTTGAAAGTATAACCCATAAAGGCAGGTGCCTAACCTTCACAAAAGTAAATGGTTCATGTTTTATGGCTATGGTAAGCCAAAAATATTTTAAGAATAAGATTTTTTATTATTCTAGTAAAAAACCCAGTACAAAATGCACTTTTAAGAAAGATACGACAATTTTTTTCACCATTCAACTCTTGTTTGAGAAATCGAAAAGACAAATCCTATCCGATATTTGTTTTTATCAAAACTAAAAGTTAATATTTAAAAATACTCTAAAAACCTTCGAACCGGATTCTAAACCCCCGGATCATTGAAATATTTTCAAAGAAAATATTTTTATTTTCGGATTCTCCCTGTGCTCGAATTCCATTTCTGTTGCACCCGCCAATGTTTCTTATTTTTTCATATTATTTTAAATTAATAACAAAAGGTATTTATTTTGATTTTAATTTTTTTTGTGATCAAAAAGTTGATTTTAAAAGGTGTGTGAGTGACAATAAAAAGTAAAAAAAGAAACAATTTTAAAAAGAAAACCACCGCCATTTAAAAACAAGAAGAAAGCAACAATAACAGTGAAGACAACCAGCGTTGCCGTTTTTGGTTATTTCTAACCAAAATTGTATATTTTTGACTTCGATGTGTACTTTTTTCTATTTTGGTTACTTTTCCGTAGAGTAATAAAGAAATTATTTTTACGTTAAATGGTAGGAACAATAAATTCTATTCTTTCAAAATTAGAAAAAAATATATAAATAGATTTATTAAAATATAGTAGAATTTCTAGACATTAAAATTCCAAATTCACTTGATTGGAAACACATACATACTTAACATAAATGTACTTTATTTCTTAGCTATTTTTGAAATTTTCTTGATTGTCCCTTAATTTTTTGCCTTATCTGTTATTGTGCATGTTTCGATAAAAATTCATCAATATTTTAAATTTATTGACTTTTAAATTATTGCACAGTGGCCGAAATTGTATTGAATCGGTGGCCAAAAATGAGATATGGAGAAGCAAATTGAATTGTACATTAAATGGTCATGGATAAAAGTTCTGGTTATTTTTTATCCAATTTGGTTACTTTTTATTGAAATTTGGTTAGAAAAAATTAAAAGCTTTAGCAACGCTAAAGGCAACACAAAGTTGATTTGCCTTCGGCAAAAAACAATTTTTTTTTTCATATTTACTGGAATTTGTTAGTATATGTGCGTGAACAATATAATTATTTTACTCGATTGTATCACTTTTAGATAGGGGAAAGAATACGAAATCATTTAACCCGTGAATTTTTTTTTTAGTTTTACTGCATTTATTTTTTCCTTTTTCGTGTCTTGTAAATATGATATTATTTTTTTTTTTTATTATATTTGTTCCAAAAAATTTTTTGTGTTGTTGTTTTTATATATATCTTACCTGGATCAAGTATCCATTTTTTATATTGCACCACTAGTTATTTCTGCTTTTTTATACCTTTTTTGCTATTTTATTTTCATTTTTTAACCTCCGTATGCATTCTCTTTCAATATTAACTCCATATGAATTTAAAATTTTTTGATTTTATATTTTTAATATATAAATATATCGGTATTTTTTATTTTTCCTATATTGATCCCTTTTTATTTCTTTCGCGATTTAATTCGATTTAAGAGTCGCTATTATTTTATACTTTCTTCTCATTTTCTCGGTTATTTATTTTTTATTGTCAAAATTACTCCATACAATTTACGATCGAAAATGGAAATGACTACTTTTATACGTAACCCGACCTGTTGGCGGAAAAAGATGCATATATTGCCAATATATCAGTCTCGGACCATCAGATTGGCTCACTAAGTAATCACGAGAAAGAACTCAATGGTTTATGGGTAGCAGTTCGGTCAAGCTACGACTCCGATATATGGCCTCTTTCGGCACATAGACTCGCGGAATCTCAATGATAACGAATCATTTGGAACATTTAAAATTGGCCAGTCGGACTGAAATAGGTTCAGATCCCGTAATGAATTTACCCCCTGTGATATCCATATTTGCCGTTTCGCGACATGTTCTCAGCCTTATATGGTAACAACCTCCGTATATTCCCGGTACAAAAATTTTATTATTTGTTGCAGAAAACTGCTTAGGTTGCTCATGATATCATTAAAACAGTACCGCTGACAAATAATGGTTATGCAATTGTATGGAAAGATTGGTAAATACGTAAGAGAAAAAGAGGCTCTTATAAACGAACAGTTTCGGACTCTTCTGAGTATTAAGCCTATAACCCATGAATCAGGTCATTAAGAACCTGCAACGTACCATAAACGACTGCGTAACTATTTTGTCTTTGCTTGTGGTCACCCCTGAAGTAGTTTACCATGTGATATTAGTATATATTTGCTCCACAAAACTACCCGAATATACTCTAAGTCTCTGGAAGCAGTCAAAAAATCATTCTCAGAAATCTTCCAAGTGGGAGGATATGGATGTATTCTTCACAGCTCGGTTTAAGAGCCTAGAGTCAGTATCTGACATTAGATAGTCTTACTCCCAACACATTCAAACCCAGGACAAGACCCCTAGTACTGTCAACTTCCGAAAGAATTTCAACTTTGGTCCCCATAGGCAATCGTCAGATGACTTGAGAAAATCCAGAGTTTTGCGACAAAGACTGGTATGTCGCCATCAATTTGTCGTTGTTTTCTCTGCCAAGGAACTCACACATTAAGACTCTGTCCTTCGTTTCTGAGAATGTTGATGATATAATATCAACGGTAAAGAGACTTAAATGTTGCTCGAACTGTCTGGCAGTTTCAAATGCTTTTAAGAAGTGTAGGAGTATTAATTGATCTTTATGTAAACTAAAGAATCACTCTTTGCTTCATATAAATGTTGGGTCGAATAGATCTATCTATAATACACCCCAGCTCCCTATAGTTTCTGGTTTGACTCGACTTGCATCTTCCCCTAGTGAATCAAATCCAACTCCAGCTAACGATCAACCCCCCATTGAATTTTAACCTATCAAACATTTGTAGCGGCTCGGAATCTTCATACGTATTCTGCATATTTCGAAGCACCTCTACTTCCACAGTCCTTTTGGGCACGACAATTTGTGTTATGCACTAACTCTTTAACTCAATTGCATTGGCCCACTTTTTCATCACTCCAAAAATACTCAATTAATGGTGCATTAGTGCATTTAGCATTATTAGTTTGGAAAATTAAAGGTTGTGCATACTTAAGTGAAAAATTAAAAAAAGATGAATGAAACCATTAATTCTTGATTTAAAAAATTAACAAATAGGCTTACAAATGATAGTTAGTTTATTATATAAACCAGCGGTGTGCTTTTCATACGACGATTTTTGGCGTTCAATTAAGACGTATTCTAATGCAGCGACGAGTGAACATGCGTGGCGGGTAAATGCTGACTTTTTTGAATTTTTATCCTTTTTAATCTGTATTATTTATTTATTTTTTCCGATAATACTTAAATTTTTACATAAAATATTAAGATTTTTATAGTTTTAATAAAAAATAAACTACGTTTTTATATTTGAACAACACTGATCTAAACAATTGTTTAGTTCGCCGCTGTGGTATGGTAGATAAGACACACGCTTACCAACCAAGAGTACCTCGGTTCAATCCTAGGCCAGACCATCTGGAAAAATAAATTTATACAGCGATAACATTAGCTAGCAATTGGCTTTAAGTATTTCTACTATTGAAAACTTCTCTAATGCATTTGACGTTCGTTTAACTGTAGGTCCCTTTCAATGAGTCTAAAAATAAAATCCGGGGAAGAAAGCGGTAGCAAAATACAGAAATTGATAAAATTTGGTATTGAAATTAAGTCCGCTTGTGCTTATTTTGTTGGTGTCAATATTTTCAGAACAACACGGTATCGTCCTATTAGCAACCGTTCTTGTTTTTATAACACACTGTTCTTATTTGGTTACCAATCGTTCTTATTTTGATAACGCACGGGTCTTATTTTGATACCGATTGTTCTTATTTTGTGAACGCCTTATTATCATTTTATGCACAAATAAATAATCCATTGAGTATCAACTAGAATTTAAACAGAAATAAATTTATATTTACATTATGTTATATAATTTACTAAATTAAATTTGAAATACAGTTTACATTTGTATGTATATACTTCACTTACATATTAGCTAATGATGAATTTAGCTACTCTAAGAAACGCAAATAACTCTTTTTTTAATTAATATAAATGATTGATTTTTATTTCATTTGACAGATAGTTTTATTTTATTACATATTTTTGATGGTTTTTAGAAATAATTAATTTAAAATAATAAAAATAATTTGTTTGGGATACGATTGCGTGATATCTTATCAAAAAACTTTTCATGACTGCCCGCAGATTTTATGTCGAAATCTCTTCAGTTATTGATTGAATTAAGACGCCTTTTGCACGTTCAAAAAACTTCGCAAAGTACTTTGCCAAGTCTTGACCTTGTTTGGGAGAAGAGAAAAACGAGAGGGGGTGAGTACACACTTTGATTTACTCGCAAAGTTGCTTTGTTTTTCGTTCGTATTTATAAGTAGTTGTATTTGGTTACATGTTTTATTTGACATTTTCTTTTATTTTTTAATTTGTTGTATAAAAAACAGAATGACCCGATAAAAGAACAAAATTTGCCAAAGCAAAATTTGTACGTGCAGAAGCGAAACAAAGTTTAAAAGAAAATGTAAAAAGAGTATGTAAAAGTACTTTGTAAAGTATTTTGAACGTCCAAAAGGCGTCTAACTGTTTTCAATAAATTAAATGTAATGGTTTCGATTAATACGCTTTCTGTTTACAGTAAACCACAAGCAGTGTTGCCAAATGTGCAGATTTATCTGCATTTTGCAGTTTTTCCAAGCACTGAACAGTTTTCAAGTTTTTTGTTTAAAGTTTTGATTTGTAAATTATCCAGATTTTGCAGTTCTTAGCACTTAAATTTTTTACTATCAATTTTGTTATGTTAATTACAAATTCTGAGGCACCCTATTTGCCTAATATAACTGTGGTGAGGTTCATTCGTACCTTTTTTAATTCGACATTATAATTATTCTCTTCTTTGACCACTGATCACAAAGGAATACAGAATTCACATAGTGTGTGATACTCTCATTTAGGTCTCAGAAAGTTGTGTTTTTTTCTGCGAAGTCGTCTTAAATATTGTTACGTTTTTACCTTTTTAAAAACGAGTATTTATGAGTTCGTAGATTGTAGTTAAAATAAAATAAAATTGTGTCAGGTTTTTAATTAAAAATCCTTTATTCAACACAGTTTTGTGCACCACTGCTTGTTACCTTTTTACAGGCAATAACAATTCTCTATTCTTAATTACTACGTCTGTTTACAATCTTGTAAACAACAACAATTACTCGACAGATCTTTCTAACTAAAGATCTTCCAACCCAATCGTAGTTATAACTTAGGTTCGATCACAACCTATTCAACCAGAGGTTATGCACAACTAACTCTCTTTACTGATTCAGCTTCAACTAAACTGGTTTTTTACTTCACGATTCACTTCATAAGTTTACTCCTTATAAACTCTCTTACTTTACTTTACTTAAACTGTACTCGCTGTGTTTACGATACATAAACTGATTGTTGTTTGCATCGATGGGCTTTTTATACGGCTGAGTAAACAACACATCGGAAGCTCTCGAACCTATCGATATTTCAGGTAGATTCCATTTCTCTCTTTTAATTTCTTTTTAGTTCTTTTGTAGCCATGCGTATGTGAACATATACCTCTTTCAGCTCTTAGTATTTGTTGTTACTTGTTTATTGTCTGTTACTTGTTTTCTTTGGTGCTTAATTATTGTTATTGCCGTGTTATTTTTATTTACTTTATCTCTGCTAATGGTTGTTGTTGTAGATTTGGTTATTTGTAAACAGCACGTATAGTTGTTCTTGCAGCTTTTGTTTATTTATTTTAGCGATGTAATGAACGCTGTGGTGTCTAACCTTATTTTCGTAACAATATATTAATTTGTTTGCAAAAGAGCAGTAAGATCAAATTACATACTACATAAGTACGTACGTATTAGTGATATATCTGCATCACTAATAAAATAGCACACATACGTACGTACTTGCATACTTGGTTCTGTCAAATTCGTTTTTTTCAAAATCTTAATTTTTCGATTACCGAATAAACCGGTTTATATAACACGAATAACCGGTTAATTTAAATAAGTATAATTTTTATACGTTTGTATATTTTTTATTGCCAAAATTCTCATAGTTTAACTATTTGTATAAATTTGGTTATTATTTTTATATATGACAACAGCTCACAAAGATCGTGCAAACCGAAGTAGATCAGTTACGTTAAAAACATATTAGTTAGTGAACACAGCGTAAATACACATAGTAAATTTGTGAGGTGATATCGCTGTTGAAAATTGTCAGATAGCTTAGATTGGGATTGAACTGACGACTTCTTGGCTTGAAGGTGGGTTTCTTATCTAACATACCACAGTGACACACACACTATTAAATACGTGGGGCATGAATTTACAATGCTGTCCGAAACCTAAGCAACTTTTCTTGTCAAGGCAATTAAGTACTCGTATATTGCAAATAGATTTATTCAAAGTAAAACATTTAATTTTTATTATCTTAGGTACCTAAATTATGACTATTATAACAAACTTTTAATTCCATTCTCTACCAAGTAATACAACAAAAACGAAATTAGCTCCTTGAGTAGATGTTCGAAACTTAAGCAACTTTTGTTACTTTTTTTTTTATGGCCTTCGTACACCGTTTTGGCATAGTTTTTATGAGGTTTGTTAAAATTATTGTCAGTCTTGATTGCCAATTTAATTTTAAACCCTCAGTCAGGTTCTGTTTATTTTTAAAACGACGTGATTCAGCTTTGCGCTTCAAGAATCAAGAATAATTGTTTTTAAATAAAATAACCGGTTAACCGGTTATTTAAATAATTATTAACCGCAAACCGTTTTTTTAATTGCTACTCTTCGAATTATTCGAAAACCGGTTTTTGGAAAAAGTCGAATAATCAATCTCCGTAGCAGTTACTTACTTCATTTGAAAATCAGTTTTCAAAATTTCCAATTTTTCTAAAAAGATTATGGCAATATTGAAATGATTATGGCAATACCCACAAGAAAAAAAATCTGCTGTTCTAAGATGTAGAGACCAGGAAGGCCACAGAATTGTTGAGTTTTTTTAAATAATTTTATTTGAAAATTTTCGGTGTAACTCTGCTATAACGGGTCTGGCAAAATGAGATCTTGCTCCATCTTGTTGAAACCACACAAAACTAAAGGATATATCTTTTGGAACATTATAGAAACAAAAATTGCTGCAACATTTTTTAATAACAGTTACAGTTATAGTGAGACTGCCTTCTAAAAATAAGTAGGGCCCGACCACAAAATTTTATGATACTGCACACCACAAAGAGGTTTGGCGAAGAAAACTCCGATATAAAAACTTTAAGCCAACGATAGAGCATCGATGTAGGCAGTTTCGTTATCAGTGTCACTAGAATGAAGATTTTATCTTATTTTTCAAGATTGTTTAATCAAAATAAGACGTTAGGATCTTTTTCCTCAATATAAAATTTTTTTTAAGAATTATTTTCGTCACACGACTTGTTGAAATTTATTAACGTATTGCAGAGAATTGTTATTAAAAAGCATACATACCAGTGCTGCCAGATGAATAATGCATAAAATCGTCAGAATCGTCAAAGTATTTCGGTAAAATAATTAAAGAAAAAATTAACAAAAAATTCCATGTTTTTCAAGAAAAAATTTTATTTTTATTGTAGTAAACCATTAGAAACAGTACATAGTTACTTGATTTAATAACTAACTTGATTTAATAACTAACAAAACAAAACAAAAATTTAACTTTTTAATACTTTTAAATATAAAAAATGTCGGTTTATATTCATAGGAAATACAAAATATTTGTATATTAACTAATACATAGGTACATAGTTTAACGGTCTAATTCATAATAAATCCCTATTTTATGTTTTATAGGGCATTTACACCTGAACGAAATCTCATCAATTGGATTTGAAATCTTGTACAAACTCTAATGCGTTTACATTAGACTTTTTTGACATTTAACGAGATTTCGTTTTCACATGGCTGAAATAGAAAAGAAAAGAATTACACTTTCCGATTGTCTTTGATACCTACCAGTTGTATGAATAGTACTCGTAAATTGTTATGCCAAAAAATCATATTTTCTTCAATAAATTTTGTAAATAAAAAGAAAATATTTTTTATTTTTATTTGGAATGTCTTTTTTTTTGGACAGAGTTGTATCTTTTAGTACTTTTAGTACAAAAAACAGAGTTGTATCTATAAACTTACCAGATTTCAACTAGTTTTGTTTCGTACGAAAAATATAATTAAAATCTACCAGATTTTGACCGAAATCTCGTAAGTAGTAGATTTTCAGATGTAAATAGGCTATTAAGTATACATTAGTTATCAATCACTTTTAGCCTTATAAACCCAAAATAAAAATTTTTAGTCATAAAAGTTTAATAAGAGCAAATTAACCTTTAAACGTTTTAATTGTTCCGCTGGCAACACCATGTTATTTAATTTGTCACTTTTGGCTTTGTGATAATAAAAAAGCTATAAGTTCTTTTTAAAAATTTATAAAATTAGTGAAATAATAATGAAATTGTTAATAAAATCGATGAAAAATTCAACAAAATGGGATCTTAAAACAGTTTTTTTGCTGAATTAGAAAAGGAATGAAGTACCTTTCTTTTTTTTTTTGTTCGTCCATCACTGTTTTGTTTTCATTTATATTTATTTACTATTTTTATAAAACAATTTATGTTATAAGCATTATGTTTGTATATTATAGTTATAAAAGAAAAAAAAGAAAATATGAAAGGTTTAGCGTAGCTACAAACCTACAATAAAAAATTCAAATTTATAAATGCTTTATAAGAGCTTTATAACACTTTGTCGTTTATGAATACAAATTTTTAGATTTTGTCTTATAAACCTGTTATAAAGCTATTTTAAGTGATTATGGATTATACCGTAAATATATATATTACAATTTTAATTTATTAAATCAGGTTCGACCTTTAAATCAAAACAGTTACAATTGTTTATTTTTTAAATAATCTTTAATATTGCTTCTAAAGACGATTTTTTTAAAGAATTTCTAAGTTTTTTGTTAAGATTAACTTCATTAAATACTCTTTCAACATTTGCTGAAGAATGTGGTAACACTATTATATTTTAAATAAATTTGGTTATACTTGGAAATAATAGGCTGAAATTTCTCATTTTCGTTTCAGATATTTTATTCCAAAAATCTAACAATTTTATATTACTTTCAGGAAAAATCTGTTTTAAGTCTAATAATTTACCTCAATTCATATTCTTTTATTGCTGCTTATATTCATTTATAATGTCATAAAAGGAAATATTTTCTGAGGATTAATTACACTTAAAGCTTTAAGTTTATTATTGAAGTCGAATCTTGCTAGTTTTTGGACACACAGTTCTACATAAAAATTAATACATTTGGTAACGGTATCACGTTTTTTACCTCAATTTTTTCTTCAGCAAAAATATTTTACTAAGATACTAAATAAACTTCTTCAAAGTCTAAAAAATTTCTTTTATCTCTATAGACTATCAAATAAAAATTTTCAGTCCTCAGCAAATTTATTTTGAAATAACTACTCATCACTGTTCTTAATAGTTTTTGCATTTTACCATATAACCTTTATATTTCGTTGTTAAGCTTTTAAACATTTTATTTCTATTTGTTAATAACTTAAGAAAACTTAAATAAATTTTATTAGTGGAATTTAAATTATTTAAAATTAATTAAGAGGTATCAATATTATCAACGTTACTAGCAAATGCGAAATAAATATTTAATGACTCATAGAATAACTTTTAAAGCTTTTCAAAGTCGGTTGGTTTTTTTTGTGGCTCTTGAAAAATATATATATTTTTTTAATAATATAAAAGTTATTTTGTGCATTTTTTGAAATAATTTTTACTGATTTTTGTTCATTTTGTTTTCAAACTAATATGCTACTGTTCTATTGTTTTATAAAAATAGTCGTTAAACTTTATTTATATGTATACCTACATGGTAATAAGCAAAAAAGATAGACATATAAACAAAAACAAAGTAATGTAAAAAATATAAACAACATACTTATATATACATAGATAAAAATTAATAATATATACATATATGCATGCATAAGCATAAGTGATACAATACAAGAGTTAATAGGCAAAAACAAATACTTCATACAATATACATACATATATCACAATTATTAAAACAATCTATAACATAAAGTAAACAAAAAAAAAAAAAAAAAAAAAAATACAGACAGGCAGAACAAAAATAAAAACAATAAAAAGTAACAATGACAATAAATAAATTTCCCGCCTATTGCATTCACAATAATCAAAACAACTGCTTCAATAAAGTTGTGCAATTTATTTAACACGTGGATGTGCTGCCTACGCGGTTGTATTTAATATAACCCTAATATACACAAAGATAACTTGTCTTTAAAAATTTTAAATCACTAAGATAAAACTAAAGTTGTTCTGCTAGCAAAAGTGTTGGCAGTTATTTCGAACAGTCGTTCTTTCGAATAAACATAATTTTTTTTAACATCCTTGCTAATGTACAACCTACGAGAAGCCAATAAAATCAATAAAAATCTAAATCTAAAGTAAAAAATAGTAACAACATTACGAACATGCAATCTACTAAAGGTATACAGGAGTTACCATCGACTATGGGAGCTCTCCCAAACACCCCAAGTAATAGACGCTTAAATAATGCTCATCAAAACGTCACAGCTAGTGCGCCACGTTTTTCGACAGTATATTCATCTTTTAAACTACTAAACTGTATGGATAACAGATTTGAGAAATGTTCTGAACAGATTTTGCGTACAATAGACCTCGAACTTCAAGAATTTAGGAAGGATCTGTTAAGAGACTCGCGTGAAAAATACATAGTTATTGAGGACAAGCTGATTGCAATCAATGAAAGGCGTACAATTTTGGAAAATACCTCTGGGGAATTAGAAAATATGCGCGAGAAAATAAAAACCCTGAAATCTAAATTAAAACAGCAGATAAACTTCCATGTTTCATCAGAGTTTAGAATAAATGAAATCCCTTTTAAGGACTATGAAAACCCGGATAGAACTTTTGAGAATGTTTGTAAAGTCGTCAGAACCCCTAAACCGAATTTGAAATCAATTTACCGGCTGAATAATAATAACAACAAAAATCAACAGAACTCGAAGGATGCCGTAATAATTGAAAAGTTTTGGTCCACATATGATAGAAACTTTTTGCTTAATTCTCTAGAAAGCTATAGAAAAGCTAATGAGGGTTTTTCTTTCTGCTTTGAGGACTTGGTTTTAATTCGGATAAAAAGTTCCATCTAAATAAAAACCTAACATAGGCCAACTTCAGAATCTTGCGCGCTGCCGTTCGTTTAAAGAAAAGAAAACTAATAAACTCTACGTTTACTATGCATGGTTCAGTCTATATAAGACAAAAATTCAATGATGATGCAAATAGATGTAATTGAAGATCTAAATCAGTTTTTTCCAGACCATGATGAACAACTTTTCGACAGTGGTACTCCTGTTTTTTTTATCAATTTAATCTAATGAATTTCTTAAGAATTTTTATTTATTGTTTCTTTCTTTTTCTCTTTTGCTTCTTTCTTCCTAAAATCGAGTGAGCCCAAATCTGAGTTACATATTTACAATACTTATTATATGTATAATAGTCAACATTTTGAACATCATAAACCTCTTGCGTTGTAAATCTTTTGATAAATGTTTCCGGGTGATGATAATGTTGGTTCAAGAGACAATGCTTACAATATGCTTCTTATTTTAGCGAGACAGAAAAAGGGACTCAGTATTGCCCACATTAATTCACAAAGTTTGCACTGCAAAATTGATAAACTTAGGTATTTATTCATTTCAGCCGGTGAAGATATAATTTGTACCTCGGAGACTTGGTTCTCTTTAGGCATACATGATAAAATTTATAACTTGGAAGGCTTTAGATTATTTCGATCTGATAGAACAGTTATCGTCAATGATAACAAGGGTGGCGGTGTTGCAATGTATGTAAGACGTGGCATTAAGTCTGCAGTAAAGCTGAAATCGGTTGCCGGTAGTGAAATTGAATACATATTTATGGAAGTGACTGCTGAGCGGAACCATAAGATTCTTGTTAGAGGTGTCTATAGGCCTCATAGGGATGTATGTATGTGTTTATTATTTTATTAATGTCTTAAGGAATATATCTGTTCAATATATGGACATTGTTATTATTGGAGATTTCAACAATAACTTATTAACGGGCAATCCACTTATTGATCTCATGTTGTCTCTCGGCTTAACACCGGTGTACACAGTCACACCAACACATTTTCATAAGCAGTCCAGCAGTTTAATTGACCTGGTATTCGTAAATAAGATTTAAGCACCAGGTTTTTAGAATCACGATTTATTATTTGTAACTTATGATATCTGTGTGGTGAAACAAACTATGCGTTATACTTACCTTGATATGCGCAGCTTAGATTATCACCTTTTGGATCGGGAATTTGGAAACATTTATTGGCCGCAAATATATACTCTTGATGATGAAAATGATCAAATGTGCTTTTTACAGGACCGAGAACTCTGGTTTTCTGCGAGAATTAGGACCTTGAAAAGGGAACGGAACTTGTCTTACGACAGATGGAGGAGATTTAGAACTCCTGAGCTTCAGGAAATATTTCGATCATGCAGCAGAGAAGTTGTTAAAAGCATTAGGGAATCTAAATCCTATTTTACCGGAGAAAATTTTCAGCGGGTCAAAGTGGGGGGAAATCCAGAAAATTTGTATCGAGCAGGATAACAGAACTTCTTGCGAGATTGATGTCAATGTGGATGAATTGAAACATGAATTCTTGAATATTAGTATCCCTAAACTCACTTACAATCTACATATACCCTAATTTGTGTTCAGCTCCAATCGAAAATCAGTGTAAATCAGTGCGAGGTTTTGTTAAGCTTCTCTTATATAAAATCTAAGACTATTGGTGTTGATGGGGTAATTCCCACTTTTCTTGAAGTAGTTTTACAGAGACTACTACCATTTAGCACGTATTTATTTAATTCAATATTAACTAAATCTGTTTTTCCTGAGGGATAGAAACTATCGAAACTTATTCCCATTCCGAAGCCGAATAATGATTACAGGCCAATTGCGATTCTTCCTTTTCTTTCAAAAGTTATAGAGAATATTATAAGTAGGCAAATTATTGAATCCCTGAAACGATCGAACCTTTTATCTTTTTGTCTTTTTATAGGCAATCAGGTTTTGTAAAGGGTAGAAATTGTGTCACGGCGCTTACGGATGTGATCGAATATTTGATGACAGATCTCGACGGCAGTATGTTGTTTTGGATCACAGCAAAGCTTTTGACAGTTGATCACGCAATTTTGCTCATGAAACTTGAAAAAAAAATTTGTATTTTTCGCCTACAGTCTATAAACTTATGCATAACTATCTGACTGGACGACTTCAAACAGTTGTATTGAATGGCAACTATTCAACAGCACGGAATGTAAACAGGGGTGTACCACAGGGTTCAATTCTTGGGCCTTTATTATTTTGTCTGTACATCAATGACTTAACTGATGCGATAGAACATTGTGGTGTACAAATGTACTCTGACGATGTGCAGATTTACAAAAGTTGTATGGCGAATGATATCCATCTCTGCGTCGACAATATAAACTTCGATCTGGCTAATATTAACAATTGGGCTGCGAAAAATGGACTGTGCGTCAATCCTTCCAAGTCTGAGTGCATTTTTATTAACAATATGAATTAACCCTGGATACTGACATTATGATGAGAATAGATGATAATTGGTGTGTTGAATAACTTTACTTGCAGAAACTTGCAACGAGAGAGTAAAAAAAATTTTTTACTTAGAATTTCTTAAACTTCGGAACATTTTTAAATTTGAATTTGTGTTTAGAAAACTTGATTTGTAAACATAAACACAATACAGCTGTTTAAATAATTCTTGCAAGTAAAAATTTTACCAGCAAAAATTTGCAAGAATTTTTGGTGTCTCAATTTATTGACGCTCTATCGTTGAAATCTTTTGAGTTAATGAACACTTCTCCAGTAACTATTGATACAAATTGGAAACAATTTGTAGTTAATGAGCAAACCTAATATTATTGAATTTGTTAGTTACTGCATAAACTTTCAACAACCAGCTTGGTCGGGTATATGGGATGCTAAGAAACCTTTGGACCGTTAAACACTCAACATCTTCTTTAAAATATGCACTCTACTTGCTAAGACTTGGTCTGGACTGGTATTGAACCGAGGATCTTCTGGTTGATAGGCGGGTGTCCTACCTACCATACCACAGCTGCACACGCATGCGTATGTAACCATTTATTTTTTATTTTTTGTTAAAAAAAGTCTTTATTTTATTTTTATTAAATTTTAATTTATTTAATCGTTAATCTCTACATTATTCTTTTAATTTCAGTAAGTTTAATTAGGAAACTAATTAAATTAATTTAATTAATTAGGAAACTAATTAAACTTTTTATTTTTAATGTTGTTAAATAGAAATAAACGATTTTTATATTGGAATTCTGATTAACACTTTAATTTATAAGATATGGATATATACCTTGTTGTGCTATACTCATTACATAAATAAATCTAAAATTCTAACAACCAACGAATTTGACTGATATGTAAATTTTTTGGTTTTATTTCTAATAAAGTTAGGATGTCATCAAATTGATTGCATCTTTTTTGACTATTAGACAAATAATTATATATGTTTCTTCTTGAAGTTTCTACGGATGAAGGTAGCTCGCCACAGATTTATTTTTGCCAGTCATTACCGCTGCTCCATCAGCAGCAAACCCTGCCATAAATTTTTGTAATTTACATTATTTACTTTAAAATGATTTACAATAGGATTATATAAGCCATAAGCATCACATTGGTCCACGGTAAGCAATCCATAACCCAAGTCTCTAATTTCAAAATTAATACAACTAAACATAACGACCTAGTATTTGATAAATCTGTCGATTCATCAACTCATAGAGAAAAATAATTATGTTTTAAAAAATTATTAGTAATTTCAAACTACCCTTTTCCAACTACGTTTTTTAGAATTGTGTTTGTCTTTTTTCTCCCTAGTGTAATATTGGAAGCTATGTTTGAGTCTTTAAACGAATTCTGACATACCTTTACCAAGTGGTCTGCAACAGTAAAAGGTAAATTGTGCTCAACTATATAAAGTGTCAATTTGATTTCACAACATTTAGAATTCCTTATGTAATGTTTAATGTTCGCCAATTTTAGGCTAATTAATCAGATTTGCCGGATGATAATTTAAGGTTCACATTACAAATGTTACAAAACAATACATTGTCCCTTTTTCTGCTCATGATTTTTTATCTGGATTTTCCAGCCAGTCATCTTTAATTTTTCTTTTAGTTTTCTTATCCTGTAAAAATTCACCGAATAAAAGTTTTTGTTTAAGAATAAGTTTAAAGACCACACCTTAGCAATTTTAAAATGATATAATTGTTATTAAGAGGCATGTCACATAATTCCGTAATTAGCTTCTACAGAAAACGGAAAACCAAGATTTTCTTCGGATTGAAATAATTGCATGAGCATTGCAGAGAACGGCATAGACATCGATACTCACGAATTTGATGATGAGAATGAGCCTGAGATGAGTGCACCTACAACAACAAGTAGTATAGACGTTAACTCGCTGATGGCTGCCATGATGGAAAAAATGCAGGTACAGAGCAATATGCTTTTGATTGATGTATGAGAAACATGCTTTTGATTGATGTATGAGAAACATGTAGAGCTGCAATTCAAGAGGCTTCTAGGGCTGAGAATCAAAAGATTTTGGCTGAGGTGCGTGAAACTTCTAAAGCTGATAACGAAAAACTTTTGGCATAGGCAAAAGAAACTACCAGAACTGAAAACCAGAATTTTCTGGAAAAAATTTAAACGAAATTCAAGAAAACTTCTACTGAGCTGCTAGAAACCTGTAGAGCCGAAATACGAGAAACTTCTAAAGCGACAACAGAGAAATTGCAGGAAATATATGAAACGGTAAGCAAAAGAGTATCTGGCATCGTGGCAAAAGTGTTAGATTTAGAGAAGACGGTTGGCGAAAAATTTTTTGTAATGGAGGAGAAAATCCACAGTCTCCAGTACTAAAAACAAGAGCCAGTGCGCATTATGCCAGCAGAATAAAAACACCTCGCTTTGATGGTAGCTCACTCCTATCCGTATTTAAATTGCAGTTCGATACTATAGCCGGCAGAAACGGATGTGACGATAAAGAGAATGCTCTAGAACTAATTTTGGCATTAAAAGGTGCTGCAGCAAAAATTTTAGAAACCATGCCAGCCAGTTGCAGAAGCAACTACAACGACTTAATGGTGGCAATATAGCGTAAATTTGGTGATGAGCACAAACGAGGTTTGTATCGCATGGAATTAAGGTGCCGAACGCAAAAGGCTAATGAATCATTGCAAGCCTTTGCAATGGAGGTCGAGAGGTTGGTGCGACTTAGTTATTTAGCGGAAACCCACCAACTTGTAAAATAAATTAAGACCGAAGCATTCATTAATAGTATAAGGGACCCCGATATTAAGTATGCGGTGTGTGCTACTCAGAAGGCAACGTTTGCGGAGACCGTGGTGTTTGCACTAGCACAGAAGACCGCTCGAGAGATATTCACAGCTACTTAAAGTGTATAGCATGACATATGTATAGCATTATAGCTATCAAAGAGGTGTTAGAGAGACTTTTGGCCGAACAAAAGGCAAAAAGAAATTGCCAAAACTGTGGCAAGAGCGGTCTTTTTCAAAGACATTGTAGGGCATCGCTCAGAAGTGCGCAATTTGCGTCACCGTGGAGGCATGAAAAATGGGAAAATACTGGCTATAGAAGACCCGAAACATTTCGTTACCATCACACTACCAATAGAGGAGAGTTGTATAAGATGGGCTGAGGCATACACAACAGAAAACAAATAAATGAATGCCGTAATGTATGTGAGGTTGGACATAAAAGAGACTGTGACATGAAAAGAGTGCCATGTAACAGTGAAGCTTGTTACAGTTACTCTGTAATGCGATGCTAAAACAATTTGGATGCGAAAGCTAAATGCGTTAAGACATTAATTTGGTATTATGCCAGCAGAATAAAAACACCTCGCTTTGATGGTAGCTCACTCCTATCCGTATTTAAATTGCAGTTCGATACTATAGCCGGCAGAAACGGATGTGACGATAAAGAGAATGCTCTAGAACTAATTTTGGCATTAAAAGGTGCTGCAGCAAAAATTTTAGAAACCATGCCAGCCAGTTGCAGAAGCAACTACAACGACTTAATGGTGGCAATATAGCGTAAATTTGGTGATGAGCACAAACGAGGTTTGTATCGCATGGAATTAAGGTGCCGAACGCAAAAGGCTAATGAATCATTGCAAGCCTTTGCAATGGAGGTCGAGAGGTTGGTGCGACTTAGTTATTTAGCGGAAACCCACCAACTTGTAAAATAAATTAAGACCGAAGCATTCATTAATAGTATAAGGGACCCCGATATTAAGTATGCGGTGTGTGCTACTCAGAAGGCAACGTTTGCGGAGACCGTGGTGTTTGCACTAGCACAGGAGACCGCTCGAGAGATATTCACAGCTACTTAAAGTGTATAGCATGACATATGTATAGCATTATAGCTATCAAAGAGGTGTTAGAGAGACTTTTGGCCGAACAAAAGGCAAAAAGAAATTGCCAAAACTGTGGCAAGAGCGGTCTTTTTCAAAGACATTGTAGGGCATCGCTCAGAAGTGCGCAATTTGCGTCACCGTGGAGGCATGAAAAATGGGAAAATACTGGCTATAGAAGACCCGAAACATTTTGTTACCATCACACTACCAATAGAGGAGAGTTGTATAAGATGGGCTGAGGCATACACAACAGAAAACAAATAAATGAATGCCGTAATGTATGTGAGGTTGGACATAAAAGAGACTGTGACATGAAAAGAGTGCCATGTAACAGTGAAGCTTGTTACAGTTACTCTGTAATGCGATGCTAAAACAATTTGGATGCGAAAGCTAAATGCGTTAAGACATTAATTTGCTTTCGTAAACACTTTCGCAAAAATAAGTAAAAATATGGCATCAGCTACCTCAAAAATAATATATGGTGAATTTTGACAGCAATGAGTACCAAAATATATAAACAAGAACATTTCTTTTTTGTTATTAAAAATTAATTGAATAATAATGGATTCTGTAGCAATTTGGTTTGAAGACGAAAACGAACGTGTAGAACGAGTTACGAGGCGCATTTTAAGAAATAGGTCAGATATACTATCCTTAAATAACCGCAGGTGAAGAAAAAATATGTGATATAAAATTCTTTTAAATATCACTTTATTTTAGCTTTATACAAAATTTTCGTCTGAGTAAAGATGAATTTTCGTACGTTTTAAACGCTACTCAACACGGGCTAAAAGCTCCAAAAGATCCGCAGCTATTTCAGCAGTAATAAAATTGGCTGCTGCATTAAAATTACTTGGGCAGGGTGGATATCAACACCAAATAGGCCAAGATCATCTGTTAGGATTATCGCAGCAGTCAATGTCTCGTTGCTTAAAAGATGTATGTGTTGTGATTGAGAGAATACTTTGCCCAAAGCATATCAATTTTGATCTTTTTACGGAAGACGAACAAGATATCAGAAGATCATTTTCATTCCTGGTGTATTTGCAGCAGTGGATGGTACTCACATACAAATGATTAGGCCGGTTAAGAACGAACATTTGTATTTTAACAGAAAATTAAAACATAGTATGAATGCCATGGTGGTATGTATATTTTAATATATGTATGTATATGTTTGTGACCACTGTAAGCAAATTAATTTTTAGATATGTGATCATAAATGTTAATTAGATTTGTTGACTGCCGATACGGCGGTGCATGCCATGACTCACATATATGGAGCCTTTCTAACGCAAAGCAAAAATTAAAAGAACGTTTTGAAAGGGGAGAAAAAGGATTTTGGCTGATTGGTAATTGTCGTAGTTACATGTTATTAATATTTTTATACCCATTTTTAATAATTTTAAGGCGATTCCGGTTACACTCTGGAACCGTGCCTGATAACTCCGTATAGAAATGCTTTGGAAAACACCGCCGAGACATATTTTAATACCCAGTTTAGCAAAGTAAGATCCATAATTGAAAGAACATTTGGTGTTTTAAAAGGCAGATTTCGGTGTTGGTTAGCAGCTAGAGAATTGCACTATGCCCCGGAAAGAGTTGTACAGGTAATGAATGTTTGCTGTGCACTGCACAATATTTGTTTGAATTTTAACGTAAATCTGCCACCAAGTGAAATTGCTGAAACAGAAAGCCTAAATGAAATCCAATTAGCAGTTCATGGCGATGGGACCAACAACGCTCAAATAAGTATTGCCAGGCAAATAAGAAAATAAATAAAAGACAATTTGATTTTGAGATCATAAAAAATATGTATTTAATAAACCAACAGTCTATAAAAATAGTTACTTATTTCAATGCTTGTGTTATTAAACATTATTTAAATAAAAATTTGCACTTTATTATTAAAACAAACTTATAATCTAGAGTTTTAAAACTTTAGTTTATGTCAATATATGTAGATAGGTACATATGTGCTAAAAAAATAAAAATATCACACTAAAAAACTCACATATTTGTTTTTTCTAATTCTAATTCTAAAATTTTCTTTTTTATATTTAATTTTTGTATTTCTAGCTTTTGTTTTTGTAGCTTACACTCTTTTTCAAACATGAATTTTCTTTGGAAAATTCTAGTTCTTTTTGTTTCAGCTCAAACAATTTTCGATTATACCTTACTAGATCTTTCAAATCATTTCGCATCTCGCCGAGTACTCTTGTTGTTTCCTTGTGAAACGTCGCTTGCTTTTCTACCTAAGTTTTTAATAAATTGTCCTTGCCATTTGGTGTTTGTAGCCGAGTACGTTTGGTAGCATGGAGGTTTTCATCCAAATTGCGACGTATGGCAGCATTAACATCTTCAATTGCTGTTGTATTATCGTTTTTTGTTGATTCCAAAACCTCTTCAGGCAAATCTTTATTAGTCGCTAAGGAAACAGAGCTCGTGTGATTGCTACTTGTCCCAAAGCAGGTAGACGTAGGTAGACCATTTACTGCTTCTTCCATATTTAGAATATTGATAATTTCTTCTTCTATTGGAGAAAGCGGGCAAAACTGTGAGACGCCACCACCAGTGCTGGTAAGTATTTTGTTTCTTCGCATCTTATTCTTGGTGTGAGTTTTTAAATCAGCCCAAACCTTTTTGTATTGTATTGGTATCACATTTAATATAAATAATAAGATAATAATTAATACATATATATTGAAATATTTTATATTTTACTCACCTTCTTCCAACCAGCAGTATCTCTTATAGGAGGTCCATTGGAATTAAAGTCGTCCGACAGTTTTATCCACAAATTATTGTCGCGTTGTTTCGCGTTTACCAAATCACTGTGTTGTACCATAAAATCTTTTAAAATTTCAAATTGGCGCTGTTTTGTTTGCAATTTTTTGTCCTTTTCCCTAAAATTAAAAGTTTAGATATAAAATACAATAATTTTCAAATTAACTTACATTTTTTACTTCCTTTGCGTGTGCTTTGCGTTTAGTCTTTTGCTATCGCAAGATATTTGCATAAATTATACATTTTTGAAAGACTCCTTCGCAATAGAGAGTACAGTATACCAGATTTCCGAAAAGCAGTAAAATGAGATGCGAAAGATAAAACGCAAACGAAATAAAGAGTACCAATCGTACGATTTGGCACCATTTTTCTTTCGCATCGCATTACAGAGTAACCCCCAGGAGTGAAAAGAATAAAAACGAATGTAAGATAGCCGCTGATAAAACTGGTGATAAGGCCAAAGGGATCATTATAAACATCAGGCAATTACATCTGGAATTTAACGAGGACTGGTCAACGGCTCAGAGGCAAGACCCAGTACTGGTAAGGATAATAGCGGCTAAAGAAAAAGACAAACGGCCTACTAGTAAAGATATATCGGCAAATAGCTCTCTAATAAAGGCTTAGTAGGCTCAATGGAATAGTTTAAAGCTGACAGACGGGTGCTTGCAACAAAGCTGGGAAAGTGCGGACGGAAATACAACCTCTAACCTAATAGTGGTTCCTTCCTCAAAAATTAATGAAATTTTAAATCAGTCTCATAAGGAACCCATCGGAAGGCATCGTAGCGTGGCAAAGACAGGAGAAAAATTAAAATGGCGTTATTACTGGGTTCGATGCCAGCAAGCTGCCGCCGGATGAATAGAAAACTGCGCTGCGGCTAAAAATGCAGTCGGAACAAGTCAGAATCATCTTCAGCAATACAAATCGAGAACACCAGTCGGTAATGCCAAGGAAATTGAAAGTCCCAAAGAACTTCATGAAACGATGCATACACGACTAGAAATGTCCCGTGAGAGATTGAAAGCCAGGTATGATCGAGCAGCAAAGGCAGAGGCCTTCCATGAGTGACAGCGGAGAAAGGATTATATTTAAAGCTTCAAACTAATTGGGATGGACCTTACAAGGTTAAGTGATGTGGTATACAGAATACAGAAGAAAAATAGCCCAAGATCAAAAATGAAAGTTGTACATCTGGAGCCACTTGCGAGCTATGGGAAGAGAGATAATAAGCATATTCGCGACGAACAGGAAGTATTACGGAAATAAAAATGTCTAAATTTTGTAGTCATGTGCCACCCTGCCAATCCCTTACTTATTTACGTATTTGGCAACACTGCCAAATCGACCATCTTTACGTTACATTTTAATTAACTGATATAAAAATAGATAATATGAGACACATCCGGAACTGTAGACAATTAGGTATATAAAGAGGCTGCTTTATCTACAGGTCAGTTAGTTACCGTTTGGCTGTCCATAAATAAAGTTGCGTTAAAGCGGAAATAAAAGTGTTGTATAAACGAATATTAAGTGTTGTATTAAGACAAACAGCGTAAATGTTATAGTGGGATAAATAAAAACTGCAAAACAACAAAATAAAGCGGTGTTTATTTTATTTTAACACAATTTCAACGAACTAAAACGTTTTAAGAAGGTTGAAACTTAACAACATGAATATTAAGTATTACATATAATGAGCACCTACAACAATTAAACTATTATTATTTTATTGGTGACCACATAAACACATTTTTAAAACTTACTATTTTTGTTTAAATAATTTTTCTGTTAGCTAATTTAAAATCTTTGTTTTTAAATTTTCATACTCTTTAAAATATTTCCTTTTAAGGTTTTTTCATTTAAACTTTTGACGTGTTTCACTTCTTTTTTGCACTTTAAAAGGGTTGACACAGTTGATTCTTTTTGGCTTTTAATAAGTCAAAAATACGTGAAATAACTATCTCTTTTACTCTTTACTACTATCAATTTAAATTTGCCAAAATAATAGTTACAAATATATGTATTCAGTTTGAAGTTTTTATTAAGTGCTAAAAGAAAATGTTGCAAGTTTTTAATTCCTAAAAAAACGTCAAATCTGGCAGCACTGCACATACAACCCAATTCTTAAAATTCCCTGCGAAATAAATTCCTTCGGAATAATTTTCTCCCAGTTATAAAATCCTCCTATTCCAAACAGACAGCGAGAAGGAATTTCGGTAAAGAGAATTTCGAATTTTCAAGGGGAAATTTATAAAATATTTGTGTGGCATATGTTAGGGATTTCAATTAAAACTTTTTTATCCTACATATAATGTATTAAATTGACTAAATATATGAGATGAAAACAGAAATAATTATTTTTGTGTATTCAATGTGTTATAATGCTACGTTCGCACGATACTTCAGATTACTTCGTTCTACACTTGTATTACTTAACTGGATTCTGCCGTTCGCACGACACCTTTTAACAGCTAGCATATGTTTTGTTTGTTATCTTTACTTCGTTTATCATACTTTTTGTTTATATTGACAGTATACATTAGGGAAGTCAATTTAATAAATTTGCAATCTTATATCTATTTATAATTAAAACATTTTGATTAATAGCTAATAAGTATGCCAAACTCTTTTGATCTAAGTTCTATAAAAATTAAAAATGACTATGATTTTGGAGTAGTACAAAGAGTAATAGGAATAGAATTACTTACAATTTGAGTGATTCTACCGCAAAATTTTGTACGAAAATTTTTGTAATTAATTTCATAATCGGTGGTTGTATTATGAATGAGAGAGCGTATGACGAAAAACCGGTGTCGTGCGAACGTAGCATAAATCCGTTATGCAAACCAACTCAACTGGTTTTGTTGAACACAGAATGAGCAAACGAAAGTCAGACTTAAAGTTGTGGATAGACAAGACATTACGTCTAGACCAAGGGCCAGAGCCTGGATTCCGTTAAATCTCCCATAGGAGATGCTACGGATAATCAATCAATGCAATCCAACCATTTCTACTAAGGATTGGAGGGTTGTAAAGATTGAAGACCCCGTAGGTACTTCCAGGAAGATCGTATTAGTCCTAGGAAGCTAAGCACTTAATTCGATTCGGGTTCACTTTTATATCCCTCAAGGTTTACAAAACTGGTACATTGAGTGATGGCCAAGGTGATGTTGGATTAGAGGAACCCAGTGAAAAACCTGCAGCTAGTAGGGACAAAGGGGTGGAGGATCTATTACTAGAAGACGAGAGACGAAGTTTAACCGCTGACCTGAGAGATAGTTTTGCCAGGCTCCTAGATGACCCTATTGGAATGGGCAATCAGATACTTTGAACCCTCATGGGATGTCTTGCGCTGAGGTTAAAATGCTCACATATAAGGTCAAAGGATTTAAGACCAATAAGTCTATCATCATTTGCCCTTTAAACATTGGAGATTCACATACAGAGTAATATCCCAAGGGAGTATGAAATCTTGGGGATTTTTCTGGACATCGAGGGAGCTTTCAATAACTCACTACCTCAGGCGATATTCAGATCGTTATGTGATTTTGGGATTTGATGATTCCGTGACAGGCCTGATTGGGAAGTTTCTGACAGGGAGAACCGTTAGGGCGGAATGGGCAGGAGTCACAATTGAGAGGAATGTTAATAGAGGGACATCTCAGGAGGAGTCTTATCTCCACTACTGTGGTTGACCTCGGTGAATGGACTGCTTATGGAATTGGAGTAGGCAGGAAAGAAAGTAGACGAGAAAGAATCTTAATCTGATGAACGTGCACATGACGTGCGTACTGGGGTTGATATCGAGCTGGGCCGCCAATTGGGGTCTGTCTTAGAACCCACTTAAGTCAGAGCTTACACTGTTTGCTCTCAAGTATAAGATACCGGTTGACGGAACAGGTCAGATTATCGGAGAACTCCGCTCAGATGCTGCACAGGATGGGTTTAATTACCGTTAGGGCGGACTACTGTATCCCGTGCCTATTACCAACGACCAATCCAAGGATATCTATTCCGAATAGGAATACTTGGAAAAAGTCGTTGGTGGGAGACACGGGAAGTATACGATTCTTCAGGGACGGGCTAGAACTCTCTGGACGAAGGTGGAAAAGAAGAGGTTTATGCAACCGCTGAACTTGCCGAGAGGCAAGATATCTGCGATAATAGGGGACTTAAGGGTCACTGTTGAGTGAAGAGACTTGCATGCCCTTTGGCTGGGCCAGAGCGACTCTGTTCTATGTAGGTGCTGTTTAGAGGAGGTGGTAGAAACCACGGAATGTTCCGCGTTGGCGGGATATTTTGTTGGCATTGGGGTTCTACTGGAGACTCCTGCAGGGCTGATTAGCAAATTTAATGAGGGGGCGAACTGGTCAGATAACTGGCTGTCAGAGGGAAGTTTATGGATATTAAAATGGGCACAATGGGCCTAAGTGATAAAAGTAGAATTTTGGGTTTATAGTCCATTCCTACAATACAAATAGATGTTACGGTATATCTTGGAAATTACAAAAGATAAAGTCCTTAAACTTTTGACTTGGTTTTTTAATATTAAGGTGCACATTAAGTTATAAAATAGGAAAAATCCATAGGAAAATGGAAAATAATATTTATTTACAACTACTTTTGTTCTACTATTACTTCGATATGGCCTAATATGTTGACTTCTGCAAAAAATCATTTGATGTAATGTACTAATGAACTTCTTTAACAAAGCCGCTATTTTTGCAAATAGAAGGCTAAAAGTTTGTTAAAGACGTTTGTTTTAATTCACTGTACCATTATCAATCAAAAAATCATTTTGAGTTTTTTAGTTGTAAGGTTCTTTTTGTATTTTAAGTGAAAATTTTAACAAACATGTGGCTTTTACCAAGATTCCAGGGAAATTTTGGGTGCGCAAAGCCAGTTTTTTTTATATAAACAAGTTCAATTACTTGCATTTTTAGGACAACTCTCTTGTAATATTCAAGGGAATTTATTGGAAAATTTGTCATGGCATTCTCCCTTTAGTTCACTTTCATAATATCTGGAAATGCCAAAAATGCTCAGAGATGTTTGTATCGAAGACTATCTTCAGTGGCAAAGGTCAATGGGTTCGACAACAAGCAGAGTTGCCGAATTTAGTGTGAAAAGCAGCCAGAGGCTGTTCAAGAGCTGCCAATGTACATTGAAAGATGCACTATTTGCTGCGGTTTGTAAGCGGGCAGCATCATTAGACCATGCTTCTTCAAGAACGATGAAAATCGCAACGTTACTGTCAATTAAGCAAGGTATAGTTCGATGATTACCGACTTTTTTGCTCAAAATGGAAGAATTGAACTTGGTTGACATGTGGTTTCTACAAGACGGTGCCACATGTTACACGTCTAGGGTAGCCAGACGTACTGTTTTCAGCAGTACACGTACTTTTTAGTTAATATACTGCTTTCTGCATAACAGTACTCTTAAGTACTTCTTAGCTTTTTTTTTTGTGTTAAACGTTTTTAGAAAAAAAGCATCCCGATCAAACACATATTTACGATGCCGTTTTAGAGCCCACATGACACCTTTTCCTTTTTTTATTCTAATTAGAAATGTAAATTCTAAAAAGAAATGTAAATAGAAATATATATAAATTAAAGTATTGAAATATATTTAGTACAAACTTAAGCATTTTTTAACACACAAAAATGATATAAATTTTTCATCTATATTTATGTATATAAAAGAGGACTACAAAATGCGTTGTAATTGGTGAATTTACAGAGAGCTTTCATTTGGTGTGTGGCTTCACTATCGTTCAAATGGGCGGTGCCACGCCCATATAAAATTTTTTTTATATGCCTATATTTTTGAAACGGTAATAGTAAGAGTCTCAAAATTTGGCCCAAATAACTTTGTGGTCAATACAAGTCATCAGTCAAAAAATGGGCCGAATTGAATAAGTTGAAGTAGCACCTCTCATACAAAGTAAATATTGATTTTTGTATATGTTTGGAACATAATAGTTAAAGGTTCTGGATTTGGTCTAAACAACTTAGTAGTTAATACACATTATCAGTCGAAATGGGCGAAATTGAATAAGTGGGTGTGACATCTCCCATACAAAGTAAATATTGATTTTTGTATATCTAGAGAACGTTTAGAATGGAAGGTTCTGAATTTGGTCGAAACGACTTCTTATATAGTACAATCAAAAACTGGGTGGAATTGGATAAGTGGTCATGGCACCTCCCATACAAATTAAATAAGGATTGTTGTATGTCTTGAGAATGGTTAGAGTTGAAGTTTCTACGGTAACAGTGAAAGCTTTCTTTATCTATCCACATCACATAAACACAAAGGCTTCCAACAACGTGGGAATAATTACTCTAGTTAATTATAAATTAGTTGAAACGTCTTGCTACGTCATATGTAGTGCAACATGACAAAGTGCTTTGTAAGCTAAGCACCGAAAAGCATTTCATGGCCGAATTAGTCTGGAAGTAACGTAGACGGGACATAAAAGTAACATGATCAAAACGTAAGGTGTGGTTAGTTGGTGAAGTAAACATGTGTCAGATGTTTTCAACTGTGTGTGTAAACAACAAAAGAATAAGGAAACAAACAAAATTATAAATTAATTCATGCTCTTGCACCAACAATATTATTTAATTGTTCATCATCCTTTTTATTTAAGTTTATTATTATTTAATAATTATAATTTAAAATTCTTTGTTTACAATTTATGTCAACGCAAGTTCTTTGTTTACAATTTTATGTCAGCTGATGTTGTGTGTGAAGTAAAAACGTAGAAAAATTCTGTTGAAATTAGAAACACCACGTCTACGTTACGTTCGTTATAGAACAACTAACCATTTGTATGTATTCTCCATTTAGATATCGCATCAGCTGACACGTCACGTCTATGTTACTTCTAGACTAATTGGGATTAATTCAATCATGAGTTTTTCATGGGGCTTTGGTTCTGGTGCTGTGAGTGTACACAAATATTTTAAGAACAGAAAAATAATTTAAAAAATTGCTCATGTTTTTCTTTTAGTTGTCACTGAAACCAGTGATGCGTTTTGAAATTTTATCTTTTGGGCAGAATTGTTGATTTAAAGGGGCCAAGATAGCTTCGAAAGGCCAAACATTTTTATATACACTTATTTTAATTAAAACAACAGTAATATTAGGCGAATTTTTTGTTGTTGTTTAGAACAAAAACAAAAATTAACATTACTTAAAAGTAACTCTTGGTAAAAAAAATACATATCATCATATGAAATCGAAAAAAGCCGTAAGTTATATTTATTTCAAAATTTTTTCAAGAGAAGCAAAAACCGTTCCAAAATGGAAAATAAGCAAAAAGAGTTTAATTTTTATTAAAGAATCTGTATTTGAAAAAAATGTCCTATTTTTGATTTGATTATGGAAATATTAAACTTACGCCTTATAGATTTAGTTTTTTCTATTAAGTCACATGTTTTTTTTTGATTTTTAGAAACTTGTATTAAATACAGCATATATAATTTTAAAGGTCTATTTCTCTTTTTTCCAAATCCGCTAAGAAATATAAAATAGGTTAATATTCAGCTGAGTATTAGCTTGAAAATGTATTAAGGTGTATTTAGGTCGAGTTTTTCACTCACAACGTGATATTTTGAATGTATTTAATAAATTTTAAAAATAAATATAGCACCTATCAAAAAAAGTGTATTACTTCACAGGTACTTTTGAACTTTTTTTTGTCGCTTAAAAAAATACATTTTTGTTTAATTTCGAAAGGGTGCATCATAATCAATCAAAATGTCGATTTTAAATTGTTTGTTACTTATGGCTTTTTGGATTTAATAGGCGATATGAGTTTCATAAATAGTTCAAAAATTGTATATAAAAAATTTATTTTTATATAATTTACAATTATTAAATATAGTTCTCAATTTTTTAGTTCAACTGTTCCTCATTGGTAACAATACTTTTTTAACAGTGTCTGTATCATAACAGGTAGCAGAGACAAATTTTATAAATTCTTTTGATCGTATTAGGTACGACACAGTTTTATCGTGAAGATGATGTCTCATATTAATTTTACCAAATTATAGGAAGAAAAAATACTTCCCACACATGCTGAATTGAATCCCTTGAGAGCAAATTCGTATATAAGGGTTTATCTAAACAATTTTTAAATCTTTAAACTTATTAATTCTGTAACCTCCGACAGTGACTTATATTCTCCATTTTATATATTACAAATTTTTTACCGTTACCGTTCGTTGACAGTCGACTTTGTTTGTGTTCTAAACAAGAAGGAAATTACATTTAAACGGTTGAAGTATTTTTTGAATTTTAAGCTTAAGTGGTCACATATTTTGACCACAAGGCCACCAATATTCAAAAGTGCCACAAACGGTACAATTGTGCCACATTTTGCATCGCTGACTGAAACAGAAAGGAATGCACATGTATGACGGATGCATGTTAATTTTTTTTTAATTTTTAAAACGTGTTGGGGGCAAGACTATCTAATGCAGATATTGACTCTAGGCTCTTAAGCCGAGCTGTCAAGAATACATCCATATCCTCCCACTTGGAAGATTTCTGAGAATGCTACTTTGACTGCTTCCAGAGACTTAGAGTATTCTCGCGTAGTTTTGTGGAGCAAGTATATACTAATATCACATGGTAAACTACTTCAGGGGTGACCACAAGCAAAGACAAAATAGTTACGCAGTCGTTTATTGTACGTTGCAGGTTCTTAATGATCTGATTCAGGGGTTATGGGCTTAGTTCTCAGAAGAGTTCGAAACTGTTCGTTTACAAGAGCCTCTTTGTTCTCTTACGTATCTACCAACCTTTCCATACAATTGCATAACCATTATTTGTCAGCGGTACTGTTTGAATGATATCATGAGCAACCTAAGCAGTTTTCTGCAACAAATAATAAAATTTTTGTACCGGGAATATACGGAGTTTGTTACCATATAAGGCTGAGAACATGTCGTGAAACGTTGGCCAGTTCTTTTAGTCATCTTAATATGTAGGGTATCACAGGGAGGTAATTCATTCTGGGAGCCGAACCAGTTCAGTTGGACCGGCCAATTTCAAAGGCTCCAAATGAGACGTTATGTTGATATTCCGCGTGTATATACTCCGTAAGAAGCCATATATCTGGGTTTAATTTCTACGATTTGAGTATTTTTAGCCTTATCGGCCTCAATCAATATTGAGTCGTAGGTTGGTCGAACAGCTTGCCATAAACGATTGAGTTCTTTCCCATGACTACTTAGTCACCCAATCTGGTAGTCTGAGACGGGTGTATTGCCAATATATGCCTCGAATTCCGCCAACCGGTCGGCGTTACGAATAAACGTAGTCATTTTCATTTTTGATCGGGATCGTTTGATATATAAAGGGTGGGCAATCTATCGGCTTAAATTTGAATTTAAAACGATTATTTCGAATCTGGCAATACTTATGTCATTCTATTCTATCGCAATATTCAGTACATTATCTCCACTGAACGAAACGAAACGATTTAGTGTTGGAATTTATTAGAAATTTATTTCGAAAACAAAGACGAAAAAGAAAAAAATCATCTTTTCGGGTGAAGCCCATTTTCATGTTGGTGGGTACGTTAGTAAGCAAAAAAGCAGTATTTGGGGCTTAGAAACCCGAATAAACGTGGTCCTACAGAAGCCAATGTCCCCATTAGTGTGACTGTTTGGTGCGGCTTGTGGAGCGGATTCATTATTGGCCCATATTTCTTTAAAAATGAGGACGGCGCAACCATTATGGTCAATGGAGACACCGTCTTAACCGTTTTTCGAGCCCGCTCTTCATGGTATTGATGTGAACGATGCTTGGTTTCAACAGGATGGTGTAACTTGGCACAGATCTCATGCAACAATCGATTTATTGTGTCAAACGTTTGACGGCCATTTAATTAGCCAAAATGGAAAAATTGTACTTCGCTACAAAAAATAAATTTGGCAAAATTTCAAACCAACATTTCCAACCGGTAACACAGCTTAATATATGAAACTCCCGTTAATAGATGAGTCAACAGAGAATATGGTAGATGCGATTAAAAGGTACAAAAAGACGAGAACAGAATAAAACTTGGAGGCAAGAATGTCACTTTTAAGTCTCGAAAAGAAAAAATAAATGCAGAAAAAATAAATAAAATTCACAAAATTAAATTAAAATAATATATATATTTTTTCTCGGGGAAAAAAATATTTTTATTGTTTGCTCACACAAAGTGTTAAGAAAGCAATATTTTTTTGTGTTTTGGCGACGGCAACCCATTTTATATCATACTTTGTTGTTGTTTAATTTCTTTTGGCTCAAAACGTAGGTAGTTTTTTTCACTTGGTCTCTTTTCCCTTATTTCGATATTGTCACTCACTTATCCACTTTTCACTCACAAAATAAAACATCAAAAAATACCTTTTTTATTTAAGTATAAAAAAATATGTTAAAATAAAAACTTGGTTGGTTCAAAAGAAATAGATACGGCAGATGCACGATCTGAGGGTTCGATATCCGGTTCGAAATCCAAAATTTTTTCCTTGAAATGTTCTCTCCGAAAATATGGAAGCATAGAAAATAAAAAACGGGCAAATTTCGGGTTTTTAATTATAAATTAATTCTTTATTAATTTGGGTGTTTTTACAAACAATTGAAGTACATACGAAACGTTACATTTCGGTGTTTGCAGAGTGAGCAAGTTTAAAAAAGGAGCAAAACAACATGTAAGCGCGAGATACAGAACTTAACGAAACACATAAATAAAATTATTAGCAATAGCAAAAGGACGTTTACACTCTTCGCGTAAACAAAGTTTAATAATCAATACAATAAAATCTCACAAATTAGAACCACTTTGTGTACCAACTAGTTCGAATTTCTGGACATTTTTTTTAGAGAAAATGATAAAATTATAATAAAACTAGTTATGTAAGATTTATTTTTACAAAAAACAGTTTTTATTCATTAACGTTTAATTTATTGAACATATTAAATGCATAGACAAACTTTTAAAAAGTTTATTAATTAATGTGTTTACTGGCAAAAATATCACTGGTTTTGCAGCATTTTATAACATTATTGATGCTTTTAAGGACTCTTCAATGAGGAATGTTGACAACATCCACATCGCTGCTATCTGAAGCCTCCTCATCGCTAGTCTGTGCATCAGATCCGTTAGTAAACACATCCCCATTCCATTTCTCGTTTTCATTTAGATTTACAGAATTGTTTGGCATAATTTCATTCAAAAGATTAAGGTTTAGTTGAACAACTTCATTGCAATCCTGATTTTGTTGATTCAATTGTGCTAGTGGCAAATCATCATCGCTGTCGTAATCGCCTGAATCCTAATTTAATAATTTGGACCCAGATTTTTTTAACACTGTCAGTTGTACCTCATCCCATGATGTTTCAACAATATTATTGAATTTCGGGTTGAATGCAGTTTCAAAAGCTTATCAATATCATCACCATCACCAATTATTTATGATAGCAACTTACTTCTGTAAATGAGTTTTGTAATTTTAATAGGATTTTGATCCGTTGGCTGAACTGCTTCTGTTATATTTGGCGGCAATAAATATGCAATTATAGTACCATTCTCAATTTGAAGTCTATCAATTGGTGCATAAGCGGAACAGTTATCTACAAGCAGAAGAGCTTTTGGTGCCCAATTATTTCTTCAGAAAAACTTATGACCTGTAGAAAAAAAATAAAAAATATTAAACTTAAAATATGCATTGGTTAAACACACTTCTTTGATAAATATCTTGTGAAACCAAACTTTAAATATCCGGGAAGTCATCAATGCATTTTTCGAATAGTCATAATGAAGTGGGTTATCAAATCCTCTGAAACTTCTTGGCTTTTTAGCTTTCCAATAACCAAAAGGTTTAATTTATGTGAGCCATCAGATTTTGCGTCTAGTAAAATCGAAATGCGTTCTTTTCGAATCTTAAATCCTTGGACCCTTTTTTCACAAGAATATCCTATCTGGCAGGCAGCGGAAAAATAAGCCGCTTTTATGAGCATTATATATATCCGTTTTCAATAACTACATTTCTGCGACTTTTGCCTGAAATCTGTGTAGGAATTGAGTGACCTCACCAACATTACTCTAAAGTATTTCTCCACCAATTTTTAAACACCGTATTCCATGATCGTTTTTAAATTTGTAAATCCATCCATCACTTGCAATAAATGCGTTTTAATCTTTATCGGGTTAGACTTCACTAAAAATTAACTTATCTTTTGCTTTTAATATAGGTCCTGTTACAGTGTTCTTCTTTTCACGTTAACTTAAACACCACTTATAAAGGCGCTTTTCCATTTCTTCATATTCCGCCTTATACTAAGATTTTTTTTTTTGCTTCCTGGTAGGTGCTGGTAACTGTATCTATTATTTCTATTTTTTTTTTTTTTTTTTTTTTTGTAGCTAATGGAAGATTTTGTCACATTAAAATCTTGAACCAAACGATTTCCACTCACGCCTTTATTAAGTCTTTTTAATATTTTAACCTTGGTATCCAAAGATAAGGTATTTTTTTACATTTATTTGACATTTTTTAAATTTCACACGTATGAACACTTCACTTTGATCTTCAGTCATCAACTGAACCAAATTTGTAAAAGCATATCAAATTTCACAGGCATATAACGAAATTTTACACACCACGAATAACTTGGTAATTCCCCGTTTTATTTTTATTTTAATGAGGGAAAAAAAATTATTTGTAGTTAAAATAAAAAATAATAATAATTATAATAAAACTTCCAGAAATTAGAACCTCCTGTTCTTATTTCAGAGCGTACAATACATTGACATGGCCGGTTCTAATTTCGGGACAGTACAAATTTGTGACGGTTCGAATTTGTGAGATTCTACTGTATTGAATTTTGTCGACTTCTGTGCTGCGAGTGATACCCTAGCTAAACTAAAAAAAGGTACTAAGACAGCCAGTGAGTGATTCCAAAACGATTTAATGCGCGAACGTATCTCTTCTTAGTTTTGCGATATGATTTATATTCTCCAGATTTAACTTGTGGATGTATGGGAGGATTCTTAAATCTTTCTTAATTTTTTTATAGTTAAACAAAACGAAAATAATTTTCCAGGAATTATAAAAGCAATATCGATAAATACAGTATGATATTTAAATTGAAAGACTATGTAATAAAGATTAGCGATACAGTTGATTTTGGAACAATTCAAGAACATTTTTTGTAGGAATTTTTATTCTTTTAGCAACCCCGGTTGTAATATTCACGAAAAGAATAAATAAACAGCCGAACAACTTCGTAACTTTGGCAATATGGACGAGCATCGCTGAAATAAAGTTTGCATGATTGGTATAACCTGCAGAGCAATTACGAATACAATTTAAATTAATTTAAAATTAAAACATAATAAATTACACTGCTGAACACAAGTTTTGTTTCCTTTAATTTTTTGTGTTATTGGGTATGTTCATGCCATGACTATGTTCAAAATACTGGGAGGTTTCTAACAGCTTTTTATTGTAAAATATGCAGATGTTGTTGTGGAAAAACTGTCTAACTGCAAGTAAAAATAGTGAAGTTTTACGCACATTTTGCACCCTAGCTTATGCAATTTCGATATCATGTACTCAGCAAGATTAACATGGTCGTAAGATTTCTTTTTGCATAGGAAATTAGTTATAACCAAAACGAATGAATTCCAAGCTTTGTATTAGACTTCTGTCATTATTATATATTTTTTTGGCATATAAAACTTTTTGAAGGCGACTGGATATACTCTGTTGAAATCTCTTTCCAAGCACTTGTGGCCTCTATGATAGCTTCATCTTTCGCTCTTGTCAAATCCGCGAATCTATTTCGCTTTATGTATGACCAGACATTTTTAATTACATTATATTCTGGGCTTTGGGTAGGGGCCAATTCAAAGTTTGAACACCAGTCGCTGTTAGAAATTTTGTGATCACTTTGCTTTTGTGACATGGAGCGCTATCCTGTTGGAAAGTTTATGCTTCTCCAATTAATCTATCGTCAGAGGGAAACGCATGTTCATTTAATATTCATAAATATTGACGTTGGTTTATGGAACCGTCAACAGGAACCAAGTACCCTACTCCATTACATAAAATAGAACCACAGAACATAACGCTTCCGCCTACATGGATTTTTTAAAATCTAATCTGACAAAAACTTTTTTTGGTGATGAGTGGTACTCGAAACTACTCTCGTCAGTCCAGAGTACATTATGCCAGAAGGAAAGAGGTTTGTTGATATATTTTTTGGTAAATTCTAAGCGCTTTATTTTTGTTATATATGTCTTCATATTGGTTTCAGTTAAACGCCGATGAATTTTTCTTTCACTTACATATGTGATTAATTGTGCTGTTATTCTACACCATAGCGGCATTTTTGGGTGTTTGCAGTAGGTTGTGTTTGAATTGCGAAACAATCAGCCTGTCATCATAGATTGCAGTATTATGTTTTCTATCCGTTCGGCGCAAATTTGTAATTCGTTCAATTTCTTTATATTTATTTGTTTGATAATAAATTGTTTGTCGTTGCAAGTTATATTTTTTTGCGATATTTATAACAGTTGCATTTTGTCACAATTTCTGGTATGCTTGTAACCAGATTTAATTGAAAAGCCAATAAAAAATTTACATCTCACATACTTTTGAAAAGGTATAAAAAAAAAAAATCATTAGGAGAATGTAACTACATTGTAAACAGGTTTGTTATTTTTTATTAAAAAATACTCGAGATGGATTTGACAGTTTCCAAGTAATTAAGGAACTGTATGAGGTGTAGATAAATGCAAAAACTAAAATGTGCCCACGGCAACACATTTTTCTTAATTCCTTTGAAACAATGCACGTTAAATTTGCAATACAAGTTTTTAGCACAATAGTTGCGCCTGCCATTAGAATCGTTGTCAAAACTTTAACATTTATAAAATTGTTGATTGCTTTAACAGCGGTTCACTCTATGCTGATAATTGTTACCGATCTACAGTTCAAGTTAACAACGAGAGTCATAGATTTATACAAACATTCTTTGAATGCTTGAAGTGAGTGGTTGATGAGAAGAAGCGCGTTCTTTTTCTAAGTAGGATGAAGCTCACCATAAACTCATTGCTTTTATTAAAAAAAAACAACTTTAAAGGAAGTGATGTCTACTTTATTATGACAAAAGTCAAAAATACTTTTTCAGCATTGCGACAAAAAGAAAATAATAATAAGTTCTGTAGCCGAACTTAATAATATATTGGCAAACCTTAAGGTTTTCAAAATTGTTCAGTCGAGCTCGTCCAGTAACTGTGAATCGAACCAAGATGAGGCAATAGAAATTGAGACAATGAAAATTGAAGCAATGGAATTCGATATTGATTTTGAAGAATTAAAAACATCTACTGAATATAACGAAATAAATCCAGGCGAAGCATGTGATACTGAGTTCGATAAACATATATGTATATTATTTTTTGGAAATCTTTTTGATAACTGTTTTATTATAAACGTCGAATTGGCTCCAATAAGATAATTTGTTGTATACGTGGTTTTTAAAGTTGTTCCGAAATTGTGAAAAGTGTTATAAAGAATTCAATAAAAGTGATGAAGTTCTTACAGCACCAAGCGAACTTTTTCTATTTTTAAGAATTACCAGAAATTAAAGGATTTCGGAGACTTAGTTGCACCATCAGTTATATTATTACATTCCACAAATTTTGTTAGAAGGAGCCACAAAGAGTTGGCTTAAAATCTTTTATTATTGAGTTGTGTAATTGTCTTCGCCACAGGCTGGAGATCTTAGACTTTATTTTAATAGTATTTCTTATAAAGCATTGCGCTTGGTCTGTGGAAAAAGGTAGATCTAAATAAAGGAGTGTCACAATTTTTTCAAATGAATAACTCTATAATTTATGTTTATTAATAATTTTAATTTGATCAATTATTTTATTTATTCCACTTAATTAATATTTTATTTTTCAAATTTATTAAGTGTACATGTACAAAAACAATATATTAAATTTAAATTTTTACACAAATAAAATTACTTGAATACTTCATATAGTATGTAGAAAAATAAAATTTTAACTTAGGTATTTTTGCAATATTCTAATTAACTTAACTTTGGCATTTGTTTTTTTTTATTAAATTGAAAATAATAATAAAAATAAATAAATACACATTATAATTTTGTAAACTTATTTTTAATAGAAAAATTTATTTAGAATTTTTTAACATAACTGAAAAAATAATTATATGTACATATTTACTTATAATATTATTATATATCGTCAAATGCAATCCAAAAAGCCCTAAGTTAAAAAAAATTGAAATCGACTTTTTGATTGACTATAATGCATTCTTTCGAAATACACATTCCCACGAAGTTTTACACTTTCACAATTGAGAACAACGTTTTTATCAGCAATATATAAAAGTTTACCTATATGGTTTATTTCACATTTTAAAATGCTTTTCCTGTAAAATTTTTCAAATGTAACTTGGGGCGTTTTTGGATTTCATATGACGATATGTATGTACATGTATAGATTATAAAAAGCACCAAATATTTAAAGTAGATTAATAAAGGGTCCGCCAAATAATTTTTTTTTTTTTTTGAAAATGCTATAAAAAAAACTACTGAATATTTTCTCAAATTTCTTTTTTTATTTGAAAGCACTATCCTTCCGGTTAATAATGGAAAATAATTTCATTCAAATGGCTGCCTCGGCTGGCCATGCAGTAGCCTACACGATCGGTCCAATTTTTAAGCACATTATCGATTGTGTGCAGCTGTATTTCACCAATGGCTTCACGAATATTGTCTTTTAAAGCGTCAATTGTCTCTGGCTTATTGGCGTAACACTTATCTTTGACGGCACCCCACAAATAATAGTCCAACGTTGTCAAATCGCAGCTCCGAGGTGGCCAAACGACATCAGCAAAACATCGAGTGTAGCTTCGACTGTGTGGCACGTAGCGCCGTCCTGTTGAAACCCAATGTTGCTAATATCATCCTCTTCAATTTTTGTGAACAAAAATTCGTTCAACATGGCCCGATAACGACCGCCATTGACTGTAGCGCTCAATCCTCTGGAGCAAAATCCACACCAAACAGTGACTCGTCTTGGGTGTATCGCTTTTCAATGTATGCGTGCTGGCTTTCTGTGCCCCAAATGTAACAATTGTGCTTGTTTACATACCCGCCAAGATCAAAATAAGCTTCATCTGAAAAGATGATTCTTTTTGGCAAAAGTAATGTCGCAATATTTCCCAGCGTTGTTCAAGCGTATACACAACCATATTCGTTCAGCGGAGGGATAAAACTAATTATCTGTCAAATCAGACATGAGCTAAGTGTTACAATTCACGAAATAAGCACTAGTTGAAAAAAAAAGTTAGATGGCGGACCCTTTATATTTTCGTTTGCACAACAACAAAGTAAATATACATAATAAATATGCTTTTACCTACATGAATTTGCACACCCATATTGTTTGACTGTATTCTTTATTCATAAAATTTTTGCATTTATTTAAAATAAACATGAAGAAAAGGAGAGTTCAAGCAAAAAAAAAAAAAAAAAAGAAAGACATATGATAACGTATGTGTGTAAACCAGGGCTTGTCAAAAGCAGTACGCGGCGTAAATTGATTATCTTTGTCTCACATTTACATGTGCTCACACATTGACCAAAAATAACAACAAACTATCAGTCAAAAAAGCACTCATCGAAATGTTTAATAAAATGTTATTTGGTAAACCCAAATGTTTAGTTAACCAACGCACGTTGTCATTCTGCACTACATATGACGTAGCGAGACATTTTAATTCATTTAGAATTAATATAAAAAATTTATCTCGTTGTTTAAATGTTTAAACTTATACCAAGTATATCTTTTTAATTTAAAAATATATTTTTATTTATACTTCTTTTTTACTATAAGTTTCTCTAAGTGCACTGAGTAAGAGAGAACTCACACACGAACAAGATGACAACGTATGTGTTTGACAAGCCCTGGTTTAAACCATAGTTGAACAAATAAGATCTTTTGAGCCTTGTCTGAGTGAGAATTACCTACAGCGTATATTATACTGCCGAATGAAAATGAGCAGATAATAAAGATAATAAATAAAGTCGAATAAATGTCAACGTGAGCAGATGTACTTATGTTGCTTTGCTTTTAAAAACTGTTTGTTTGTTAATTGTTTACCTTTTTCGTATTTCTATTTCCACACAACAAAAATTCACTAACACTACTGCACAACTAATTTCTCTTCTTGGTCACCCCCGGTGTAAACATACTAGTGAGCATGAAGGCATTACTTTTACTTTCATTTCTTTTGAAAGCGTGGTTATAAAGAGAACTAATAATGCGATATTGCAGGAGAATAAAAATTAAGAGAGTAAACATTAAAGACGGGTACAAATGACACAACCGTCATAGGACAATTTTGCATATACAATGAGATACACACTCTATATATACTCTTTGCTATAACTCAAAAGCAAAAGCTGTTGGAGAAAAACTGTTGCAGAAACAAAAAGAAAGTCCCGGGAAACAGATAATTTTGGTGAGCAGTGTTATAAATTCTGACGAAAGAAGAAACTAAACCATAAATTCACTTCTTTCTATTCACGAAGTTGATGTAATTTATTACAAATCTTAACACTTTATACTTCAGAATAACTACGGCAACAAAACAAACCTTTTTTTAATGAATATTCCCTAACCGCCATGATTGTATTTTTTTCTATGATTTTACAGTGCCTTTCCTCCACAGACTGTAGGTCATAATGTATAAGTGATAATTGTTTTCCTAGGTTTCCTTTTTTGAGGCATTTAAGCCAATTGCTTGGTTGTATAGAAATTTAGAAGTAAAATGAGAGAGATAATAATAATATTTAAGACTGTCAAACATTTGACAAAAAGGATGAATTTTTTCCTTGCCGTAGTCTGAACACAATATATTTCTAAGTGGCAAACAAATCAGCTGATTTTGGGAAGAGGGATTTATTTGACTAATTTGAACATAATGTGAATACTAAAGGAAAGATATTTTCCCCTTTTTTGGGTAAATAATTATTTGATCTTACAAAGCCTTTGTAAGAGGAAACAAAGTCAAATAACAGCTGATTTAGGCAATGTTTTCACCACATCAAACTTAACCATTAAAATAATATAAAAATAGCCAGATACATGATAATACTTTACGTCAGTGATGCGAAATAAGATTTTTAAATTGTGCTAACTTTCATGAAAAAGTGTACTTCTTCCAGTCCGATTGTACTAAATTTTTGGTAGTTTTTTATAAAAAATTAACTAAAAACGTAAATAAAAATTCATATGCACATGCTCTATATTGCATACTAAATCATAAGCAGTCATAAGTTAAAATTTATCAAAATCTATTTTTTCATAAACCAGTTCGCAGGTCAAACCTCTAACTACCACAGAAATTTTATTTGCTTCACTGTCTTCTTTATGTCTGTATCCAAGTTAAACCATTTTCGTACAAATATTTGTTTTGCCTCTGCTATTGTACTTTTGGCTTGCAAATAAATCTACAGAAAGTACAATTTTACCAACTTTTCCATCCCTACTTTACGTACGTAAAATTAAGGAGAAAATATAAAATTCTATCCGTATTTTAAAAATGAGAATAAAAATTTAACGAATTTTTTTTAACGTTTACGCGATAGGTTAGAACGAAATCAAAACAACGTAACAGTAAACTAGCTAGCTTAAAACAGAACAATGGTGTGAGCGAGAAAGTCAATTAATTGATATAAGTATGAGTATGTACTTAAAATGCTTCATGCTGTGAAAATTACGTTATTCTAGATAATATTTGTGCAAAAATAGTAATGAAACCAATCTTAAGTCTACTTATAAGTTACTTTTAGATAAATTAACAAAAAAAAAAAAAAACAATAAATATTTTACAGAAGAAACTCAAAAAAAAAACCGGTTTATAAATGGCTAAATGAAATTGACATCAATCGGAGTTGCATTCCATAACTCAAAACATTATAAAAATACTCTTAACACACGAGTTAAAGAAGTTCATTTTCGTTTTTTGGGGAGATATACGGAGAACGCTTAATAGCATTTCTTTGGTCAAAAGATTGGTTGCTAAGGTTTAATCTGTTTCGAATATCTGCACTGGAACCACCGGACGTTATGAGGATACTGCCGAGATAGAGTTGATTTAATAATTTTGGTTTTTTAGATGGTTATCCGCAAGACCACTCTGTATGTTATATTTTTAAAGTGGTACACATATTTATGTATGTACAAATTAACTCACAATGGGTAGATAGGCAGTTTTAATATTTTCAACGATTTATTTATTTACTTTTTTTTTGTTTGTTTGTAAGAAAATATTGTATATAAAAAATATTACGATGCAACGGCATCGTTTCTCCATTTTCCACTTTGTAAATAAATTGTTATTTCAATTCCTAACAACTAAAATTTTCGGAAAACCTTGTTAAAAATAACTGCAGCAAAATGATTTTTAAAAACTACCTGAAATAAGCTTCTATTATACAAATATATATTCGCAATTTTTAAAGCTTTCGGAGAAAAACTGTTTCAAAAAGGGCATTATTAAAATTTCTGAAACACCCTCCAAAAAATAACGGCAATCAAATTTTATATATTCCCAATTATTAAAATTTTAGCATAAAAAACGCACACGTGCAATAAAATATTGCAAATTCGTAATTACTCATATTCTCGGAAAAACCTTATTAAAAATAACCACATAAAATATATATATTTTTTTCATTTATTGGTATTCATTGAATTTGCATAAGCAACCCTTTTAATAAAAAATAGCTGCCTGCAAAAACAATTTTATAGAAAGCACTAATAACAGTTGTTTACGGTTTGAAGTTGAATTTTCCGGTATGGAAAAACCTTAACTGATATGAAAAGTATGAATGAAAAAACGAACATATAATAAAAATCCAAAATCGCCAATTAAAAAAATAATAAAATATTTTTATAGCTTTTGTCTTTTGTGGCTAATTTTTCGATATAACTTCCATATTGTGAATCATACCCATTGTTTCAAAATATATTGTTTAACGCTTTGAAATCTTATTTCAACTTTGTTGTTAAGCAAACACTGCGTTGGCGACACTAAAATGAGGTCTACACGTAACACAGCGTCTACAACTGATAATTACTCTGATATAATATCTGAGAGAACGTCAACAGAATGGGAAAACTAATTTTTCTTATTAAAGATAATGTTTGACAATTCATAAATTATTGACAGCCGTCAAGCCAGTATTTAAGCCAGAAGTAGTAGGAAAATGTGACGAAATTGAAGTTTTTAAATTAATTGCCTGTGTAGAAGGCCAGGAAAATTTGTAGAATGCTCCCAACTTTAGTTACCACAATAAAGATGCCTGAGAAACCGCTTGGCAAAATATCTCGGAGAACTTTGGAAACAAGTATAGTGCAAGAAATTTATATGCGAAAAGGACAAATCTTCGCATACAATATCCAGTCTATGCGAGCAGAAAAGTATCAAAAGTAAGCTTCATAAATATAAATTTCTAAACTAAGCATATTTAAATACAAAGGAAGTTCACCTTGTTCCACAAAATATTGCGGAAATTCCACAATTAATGCTGAAGTAATCTCTGAAATGTTAGAACGATGTGGCTGCAAATTGCAATACAATTTCATCATTTCGCCATTCAGCAGGAATTAGACTGCCGTCTTCTACATATTGATCCACAATATTTGCATTAAAATAAATGGAACGTTAGCGAGTCAATAAAAAATTGTGCAGTACACATTATCCGAAAACGTGCTGACGTAATGCCCAAAGCATTTTCAATTACTGTCCTTGCTCTGGACAAACGATAATTGAATACTCTTTCGCTGGCATTCAAAGAGCGCGCACTATATGGTTTCAATAAATTTAGACTCAAAGCGAAAGCGTCGTCAGCAACAAGAACATACATTCTTTTTCCCTCTGCTCTTCCTCCAACACCATAAAAGATGCCGCTCCACAACATAAAATTAAAATACTTTCTTCGTCATTCATCATTTGTGTTTTTTTTTTTAATAAATTTTTATATTTCGATGCTTTGATCAAACAATTATTTAATTAAAATATTTATTATAATTTAAACGCTTGTCAAACATGTTTCACGTTATCTTATTTCACACTATTTGTCAGCTGTTGAAACAAACAAAAATCGTCGTATTTGAACACAAAGCAAATATTTTTTTGTTCGACACAATTTAAAGGACAATTAAATCAATTCAAATTTTATCAAATATTTGACAGGTCTGAACGTAACTTTAGACTTGCTTTTAACACTATAAACACTATATTATTGTATGTATATGTGTGTCCAGATGATTTCCATTCAAATGTCATTGTAAGTCTTGCAACAGGATCTTCCTGAGTGTATTAGTGTAACTGCATTGGTAGAATTATTTACTGGCTGTAATTGGCAATTGTGGTTTTTGTTAAGAGTTCACTCTGTACGTTCTTGTCTTTCATTTTTCATCTCTTTTTTTATTTAACATAGATGATGGCAGTAATGAACACTGTTTCCAGTATTTCGTATAATAAAACTATAGTTAAGTTCCTGAAATACCACCCCCAGTTATTTGAGATTTGCTGCATTCGCCATCGACTCAACTCCAATACTAATGTTGTGAATAAAACCCCTAGCATTCTTATATAATCTACCCCGTAGGCCCTTAAAGATAAAGCTGCACTGTTGAATATTCAATCAACCATTTGACCAAATAATTACTGAGGGTCTCCAGGAACTGGGTTTCAATTTCCTCTTAGCAAGCTTCACCCTCGAATGTGCCGCAGCAACTAATATGTCGTCAGCATAGATAACCATAAATTGTCCGTTTTACGGTTCCGGAATATCCGCCAGGAATAGATTGTACAGGACTGGACTCAGAACCGAGCATCCTACCAGACAGTGTCGAATGCCCTCTCGAAGTCCAATCTAGCTGCTATGGTCACTCTCTTTCTAATCAAAGCTCTATTAATCCTATACGAAAACACAAGAAGAGCATGATTCGCCGATAATCCCTCTCTAAAGCCTTATTGGAAATCCCTCAATATACGCCTGTTCGCAATATGTTCCCTAATTCGTCAAAATATCATCCTCTCGAAAAGCTTTCCTAAGTTCGATAATAAAGATATAGGCCCCTACCCCCTATATCCATTGGGTCCTTGCCAGGCTTTGGCTTCGGCACTACCGACGAGTATTTTCATACTCTAGGAAATAACTAATGTTCAAATATTGATTAAATAATCCGCAATTAGTCCCCGGGCACCCTCATCAGTCCTCCTGAGTACAAAATTCGGATCCGATCATTTCCAGAGCTCTTCTTATTAATCAATCTTCTTATTATTCTCTTCTTATATTATTCAATATTCTTCAGCTGGTTCAATCAAGGTGCACACCGACACCGCATTCGAACCATCCGCATGAACCAGGGGTTCAAAATCCATAAGAGGTTCGTAGATGTTCAACATCGACACTGTGTCAGTTACCATTTCCTCAAACAGTCTATCGCCAATATGCTGTCCAGCCCTCTGCGCATTAGAGAAGTAATCCGCCATCACATCAGCCTTCTCCTGATCTGCCACAATTCTCTTATCCTCGGTGTCCCTAAGTTCAAGGATCTCCCTTCGCCCGGTTAAACCAACATATCGTCGAATATGCCTATACATGCCACTATTCAACCTAATCCGCTCAAGCTGCTCAATTGTACAGCTGCTATTCCCTAAATAATTCTACTCATGTTCCTGACAATTACACTAAGCGTATGCTTCTTATCCATTTCCATTATCCTATGCAATCTTCTCAGTATCGTCCTCCTCTGAGATATAAATCGTAATATATGAATAGGCAGCAGGAACATGTGGTAACCTCATGGAGTATATCAGTATCTATTTGCTCCATGGACGCATTCCTGTCCAAGGGTAAGTTACAACTTCTCAGCTCCGCCATCAATTTCGGATTGAACCTGTTCCTCCTAAAGGATCCGAAATCAAATACCCTCTCCTTTTCCATCCTCTCAAACCGACCTATCGTGACCTCCATTTCTATCGCCCTGTGGTCAGACTAATAATCATTAGTCATGAGACCACTTCCCGATGCACTTTCACCAGCCAGATTAAGAACTATTGTGCAAATAAAAATATCAACATAGGACCCAGCAGTCGCGGTCACCCTAGAAGGATCCCTTGTAGGCCTCACCAACAAATTAGTGGACGATATTATTCAATCGTACAGCCTCCTTCCACTAGGATTCTCAACCACGCCACCCCAGTGTGGGGTTTCAAGTCGCCTGCTATAACTGCCTCATTATTACCTATCACAACCGAAATCCGGTACAAGTCATAATCACCCATGGGCATCGATGGCCTCAAGTAGAGGGCCCACAATATTAAATGGCCATCATCTATCCTATTCACTTCTTTTTCATGTATAAAATGGTACTATTATATAGAACCTAGTATGCGTTATGAACGATTAACCTTAACTCTGCAGGAAACTGTGTTTCTCTTTGTTTTTTTTTTAGAATTTAAGGTCTGACAATAATGATGATGGCGATGATGATGTGATGATGAAAATGGCTGTTTATAGATTAAAGACAAATAAAAAAAAAGAGAAACGTATCTAATATTTTTACGTGACCGCGTGTTTCTCATTATCACTTTGAATACAAGTGGGTTAATGTGGTATCGTTTGATTGATATCGATTAAAAGGCTGTGAAAATATACATTTTATTTATATTTTCCATTATTTTATTTTATTTTTTTTCTAATCACACAAAGACAACGCAGATACACATAACCAAACAATCATGCAAAAATTTTATAGGGGTGAAAGACTGGCAAATATTTGTTTGCAAACATCGCAAATAGCTAATCGCATACATGAATAACTTTTTTCTCCATGAATGCGATTGGCTACTTGCGATGTTTGCAAGCAAATGTTTGCTAATGTATCACCCCTATTTTCATGACTAAACAAAACATGCAGATAATAATTGAAACTTTCTCATGCTGTCAAACCAATGAAAACTGACATTAATTATCACTAGTTGCGAGTTCGTGTGTGTATAATATATGGAAAATAAAGGCATCTTAAGAAAATAAAAGGCTCTCAAATGTTGGTTAATGATTGGTATTGCACATTTCTTCTTTTCTTATCCCAGTAATTGCCAGCTTGAGTGTTAAGTTGTTAGTCATACGGTTTCCATATAGATTTTGGTGCTTTTAAGATCAAAATATTTACATGGTCTGCAATTGCAAAAGAAATACTTATATACTTATAATACTTATATACGCTTGCATAAAATTTTATTAATGTGTTTTTAGATGTTATTTATATATTTTTGTAAGTCCATAAGCAAACCACTTTTCATAAAAATGTTATTTTAACCCATACTAATTTATTGCCACCAAAATTTTATTGGGTTTATCTATTATGGTTGATTAAAATTTAATCATTATTAAAAATTTATTAAATATATGGACCTTCCAAGTGCGTAAAACCTGGCCCAAAAGGGAGTAGTGGCAGAGAGGTGCCTCTGGATTCAAAGGCAAGCACGTCTAAAGCTGCCTTGGCCCGCGCCGGCAAAGGTCCGACGAAACCACCTGCTTCGGACCCTGCCAACCAGAATCTTCGGGCGGCAGGTAACCCTGTGCCTATTGTGTATAAGGGAAATGCGAACAAGTCTTCAGTCACCCAAACTTCACCACACACTGCCAGTGAACGAAATGCGAACAAGTCTTCGATTCCTGGAAAAGAAAACGTCCCAAAGGTACATAACTCCTGCCATAAGGGGTTTTTGAAGCGACTTGCTGCTTAGCGCTTCATGGACAAATTGGGTAATAAGCCCCCAGAATCCCTAACCTCTGAGGAACTTACTTCCCTCAACTGGACAAAATCTTATTTGGTCGAACAGCCTAAGCAACTCCCTCTGACGTCAAAGGGCGCGTCTAAACGGCAACGTTTGGAAGAAGAGGAGCAAAGGCAGGTCCAACAGCTCGGGAATAAACGTCCGAAGCCATCAATGAATAGGTCTTATAGTGATGCGGCCAAAGATCACCTTATACGAGCCATCATTGACAGAAGCGATGCTGGTAGCTCTATTTCCCGGGAGAACTGGAAACTAGTGCAGAAGAAGTGATGGGAGTGTTCTGGAGAGTCTTTAGGGAAAACCTAGGCCCTTCCCTTCAGTGTGACGATGCTGGATGGTATCGCGGGCGCGTTAAGCTCATGCCCCGCTCGAACGAGCGATCGGTTTTGCTTCTAAAGCAGGCGATCGCCTAACCCTGACATTCCTTCACATGATTGGATGGAACTTGAAAAGGTCCTGAAGAAGAGTCATTTTTCTGATGAAGATCTTTACTGTGAATAGTTATACAAATCTACTACTCGTTGGTCTAAATAAGGGCGCTTTGTAGTTTCGCTCCCGTTTCGCCGTGAATACTCTGAAAGTATCAACATTAGTAACTTTCGACACATCGTTTTAACGCAGTTTCTTTGAAATGAAGCTAAATTGGCAAGAAACCCTCACTCGAAATCAGAATATGATCGAGTTATTTTAGAGTATCCATCCTTGGATCGTATGACAATTGTCACCGACTCTAGTGGTAATAGTGCATATTACTTACAGAACCATGCTGTGCTCAAACCCGACAGCACGAAATTACAGCATGAAATTACGTGTAGTTTTTAACACTTCAAACCCCACGTCCAACGGAAAGAGTCTTAATGACTTACTTTACTCCGATCCTATTCTTCAATCAGATTTGGCCATACTCATATTAGGTTGGAAACTTTTCAGATACATTTTCATTGCCGACGTTGAAAAGATATATAGGCAAATTACTTACTTTTCCTTGAATCGCATACATGGATAACTTACTTTTCCTTGAATGCGATTGGATATTTGCGATGTTTGCTAGCAAATGTTTGGCAATGTATCACCCCTTTTAAAGGAAGACGTGCAAGAACAAAATTGTGCTGCCACCCCCTCACACTCTGAATAATATTAAATTGAATTAATTAATTTTCCAAACATTTTGTTCACCTTTTTAAATCAACAGACTCATATATTTTGGCACTTACGAGTATTTGGATAAAGGAAAACTTGAACGTGTCTATTAAATTAAACATTTTCTTATACAGTCAGAATCTGCAAGATATTATTCAGATGAAAATTTTATGGAGGACTAACACTTATTTCCTTCTAAAAGCCGAACCACTCTTACTTCATTATTTACTAATGTGTAATACATCTAACACCTATCTTTTAAATAGAATTATTTTCCAGTGGTCAATGACAGAAAACTACAGAAGAAAATATTGTTTTAATTCTGGGTCATTTTGACAGGCAATAAGAAATAAACATTATAACAACTAATTGTTTACGTCATTCCTTCTGGTCAGTCGACTTCAAATTAGGTATGTCGACGGTGCTCTTCGCTAAATATTTCATATTGTTATGAAAATTATGATTGGGAACCACCGTCATTTATTACACAGCTAAAAATAAACAAAAGATATAAAAACAACTGCTGTCATGGTAAAGGTCTACACACACCCTATGATTATGAAGTTTTCGAGAATTAGTGGCGAAAATTAAAAAAGATGTTATAGCAATGTTTAAGTAATTTATAATTAAAATAAAAAATAACTAATTAAGATTATTTGAAGAAAAAAAAAAATAACATTGAAGTTATTAGGGAAAAATACATATAACGTGCAACTGCTATTATTAAATAGAAATTTAAAAGCAAAGAAAGGTAAATAATACTTAGTTAGCTTTGTTGATTTATTAAAAATTACAAGCATTACAATTGTTGAAGTGGATAAAGTGATAATTAAAGATGATATTATTTGAACTTTTATCCTCGAAAATTACAAATCTAAGATAGATGCATATTCTGGTTTGAATTGTGGTAGTAAATCTTCGAAAGAAAAATAAATCTTATGGAGAAATTTCTAAGACAACAATATTAAGTCGATCATTAGAAATTATAACAATACCAATTGTACCGAAAACAAGCCACGATCTGGCAGATTTAAGAAGCTTTCGAAGCTTTATGTTACCAGTGTTATGATTTTAGTCAGTCGGGATACGACAATAAATCCCCCAAAATTGGCGGAACACATAGAAAAATGTTCCTATGAAGTTCTTGCCCCACGATCAATAATAAGAGTTTTACATGGCAATGGATTTCATAGCAGGACTAAACGTAAAAAGCCAATGAAACATGCGGTGTACTGTATCTGTATTCCAGGATATCCTTGTAGACGAATCGATCTATTAGACCCTTTATTTCATGTATTGGCACAATTCCATGGCCAGAAATGCATTTCCAGACTAAAACATTTCATTCTTTAAGTTTTACCGTGTTTTTGGATTACTATGTTGGTTTTTTTATTCAGCTAAATCCATAAGAATGTCTCACATTAAACTTAGATTCATCAGAAAAGAGTACGGTCCTCCATTAAAAGTATATTGAACGTTACTTGCTCCTTTGTAAATTCAATATTGATAAATCTGGTTTTAGCAGTAGTAAATGGTCTTTTTGCACTTAAACATGATACTTACCCACCGTCTGTTTGGATGCACGTAATCGAAACATTTAATTTTTATTGATTTGTAATAGACCTTCCTAAAATAAAGATATACGTTGATGAACGGAAACGGTTTATGATGCGGTAAATATTACTGTGTTGAATTTAAAATTTGTTTGCGATCGCTGATTATCGCTGATTAATCTCTATTATAATCATTAATGATTTTTTTCTTCTAATTGATAATTAGCCATTTTTGTAGAGTATTGCAAAATATTGTTGGCTAGGGACGGATTTTAATAGATTCGGTATGATTATAAAGACGTTAAAATTTTCTCCAAATATTCCGCTAATGTTGAACTGATTGTTTTTGTTATTGAACGATTTTTGTTGTTGGTAATTTAACTGTCTGTCTATTTCGTGCTATAGTTTTAACGCATTCAAAATAGCATACATTTTTACTGTTAAAAATTTGATTTTCCCTGTTTTTGTCTTTTCTTAGTAAAAGGAGGATATTATCGTTATAAATTAATAAATCAAATTAAAATTCAAATGAGGTTTTTTATGTATGATAGTAAGCGCAAGCTCGGGTATAATTTGTGTTCTATACTGTATATAAAAATAAGTTGCCCTATAATCGTCACTTTATAACTCGAGAACCACTAAACCGATTTACATACTAATACATGGGTTTGTAAGTTATACATGCACTGATGGGTGCCACACCCATATACAATTTTTGTTAAAGTGTCTCTATTCTTTAAAACGGTAGTAATACTAGCTGCAAGGCAGGCGATTATGTGTAAAAGGGGATTTACGTTAAGAGATACGACTAAATTAATTTTGCTATGATATGTGATAGATTCGGACAGAGTTGCCTCGTGTTTAACTACAACTTTATTTAAAGACATTGGCTTTACTGATGAAAATGGGAAATCAATTATTATGCGTAACAAAACAATGATTCAGCCTTACAAGCTTCTTCTTTTGGTGGCAGAAAAAATCATGCACTGACACGGGAAGAAATTTGTGGAAAATGACATCCGAGAGTGGAAAAAGAGTCTCATATAGTGATTGCTAAAGAGCCGAAAAGCAAGTTGTTAGGTCACATAAAAGCTGACGCTGAGGACTCGAAAGACTTGAAGGAAAAACAATTATCGCTTACCAGCTTTATATGCTTTTGCTGCGATGAGGAACCCACCAATACTGGAACTGAAAATGGAATTATACGAAAGTTTGAAGTTTTGTTGAAGAAACCATTACATTGGTTCGTTTGTTTGTTGCATTTCAATGAACTCCCACTTCGCTATTTGTTCAATGCTTTAGAAAATCTACTACAAGTGGACCACGTGCTGCTAGTTGGGCTTTGACGAAATTAATTCAGACCTGTGAACAACTTCCGATAAGCATGCATTTATAATCAACACTTAATGTAACTCCCTTAAAAGTAAAACACACACTTCGTTGCAGGCTTTACCTAATTTTGAACCGATTTCATTCGGAAACATGCCTCCAAATTTGGTCGCTAAAGATGAATAAAACCTTCTACTAACTTTCTATATCTCTTTCGAATAGCCAAAGCTGTATCGAAAGGTTCGTGTACAGAAGATACAGTCAGCATGACACCGGGATACGAAAATTAATTTATTTGGGTCAGATGGAAAATCGTATGTACGAACCTCTTTTTATTACAATGAATTCTTTATATGATTTTTGTAATAATAAATAAAAAATTAAAAAAATTTAGTTTAAGAAAATTTTGATGTGTCCCTAATATTTTTTCCGCCATTTATATAATATATGTACATTTTGTTACGTTTTTACCTTTTTAAAAACGTGTATTTATGAGTTCGTAGATTGCAGTTAAAATAAAATAAATCTTGTGTTTAGTTTATAATTAAAATCCTTTATTCAACACAATTTTGTGCACCACTGCTTGTACCTTTTTTACAAGTAATAACAATTTTCTATTCTTAATTACTCTGTCTGTTTACAAGTTTGTAAACAACAGCAATTATTCGACAGATCTTTCTAACTAAAGATCTTCCAACCCGATCGTAATTATAACTTAGGTTCGATCACAACTTAAATTCTCTTCGATCGAATTTTAACCACTCTAAACTCTCTTTACGCTGACTTCAGACCAATAGACTCGTTCGCTGAGTTAACTTTACTTAAGCTGACTGTTGTTCGCACCGATGTGCTTTTTATATGGCTGAGTAAACAACACTTTGAAAGCTCTCGAACCTCTCGATATTTCAGGTAGATTCCATTTCTTTCTTTTAATTTCTTTTTAGTTCTTTTGTAGCCATGCAAATGTAAACTTCTTTCAGCTCTTAGTATTTGTTGTTGCTTGTTATTGTCTGTTACTTGTTTTCTTTGCTGTTAGTTTTTGTTGTTGCTGTGTTATTTTTATTTACTTTAACTCTGCTAACGTTTGTTGTTGTCGATTCTGGTTATTTATAAACAGCACGTATTGTAGCTTTTGTTTATCTATTTTAGCGATATAATATACGCAGAGGTGCCAAATCTTGTTTTCGTAATATAATAGGGCGGGTCGATTTGTATGCAAAAAAATCGCCCAAGTGACAAGGAAAAACGTACGGATCAAAATAAGAAACTTTGCCCAAGAAACCATACCTTTAAAATGAATTCTGATGTTCTTTATTTTGATCCAAAAGTCAAATTTTGAAATATCCCATTTTGACCTATTTAAAGTGCCCTAATAAAGTCTAAATATATGACGGGCAACCATATTCAAGAAAAAAGGAATTTGGAAAACCTAAAATACGTAGTTATACCGTGTTGTTGAGATTTTTTCAGTATTTCAAAAGACTCAACATAAATGTAAAGAACTGAAGTGCAAAGAAAAACAATAAAGAAAAAGAATGAATTTTAAAAGAAGAAAGTTTAAAAAAGTTAAAAACATAAAAAATTAACATTTCAAGGCATTTAACATATATAATAACATATATAATAATTAATATATTTTGTGACATCTTTTGTTGTGCTGTACTGGTGTTTTGAATATATTTGCAAGGTGAGTGCCAACTAAATAATTCTTAAAACTCTCGATTATGGTCTTTGGTTTAAGCTACATATATTCAATTATAAGTACTGTTTTTTTATTTTTTCGGCGAAAAAATACATCGTCCTCTACACCGCAAGATGAAGTAACAACAATATCAACAACTATCGAAAATCCAATGAGTTATATACCTAAGCATGATCTTACTCTTTTTGGTGCATGTTCTGATTTGATTGACCTTAATTTACCAACCGAGCTGGTTATCTTGAGATATTATTTTTACTTGAGCGAACGTACTAAAAAAGAACAAAAAAGTTTTCGTATAAATCATTCACTACTCAAGTAGCAAATAAGTTGAATGGATTTTGGAAAAAACTTGGTATGAAATTAATGCCGGAAAATAATGTATTGATTAAATTGAATAGATAGCTCAACAAATATCAAGCCAAAGACAACCAAAGATACCCACTTCCAGAATTTTCAAAATCTATGAAAATCATTGGAAAATGTAAACGCGATTTGAAGGCATCTGTACGCACATGCGGATTGGTTCCAGAAAACCTCAAAGAGTTTCTCATCAATGCCAACAATGAATCCCAATGTTCAAACATACGTACCACCATCGGTTGAAGAAGATATGGATAGAAGCAATGGTTCACAATACACAGAATGATACGATTGTTTTAACTTTGCCTTGATGTGTGACAGATTTGGTGTGCCTGATACGAGTAGAGTAGCATCAGCATTGGGAACCGCTCTTTCCCAAGATTTGGAAGATCGGCATGACGAACCACTCACCATGGATAAATCGAAAGTCCGAAGAGAGAAACATAAATGCAGACGAGTAGTGCTTAGCAAACGGTTAGACGATACCAATTTGTTAGCATTTTCATTCGATGTTAGAAAAGATGATACTGTAACGAGAGATAAAAATGATTGGAAGTATCATACTAGGATGGTAAAAGAACCACATCTTGTTGTTTTGGGAGAACCAAGTTCTCAATTGATTGGTTACGTAAGATTGGAACATGAAACGGCTGAATATAAAACAACTAAATTAAATGATTTTTTCAACGATAAAAAGATATTACTGGATGCATTAATTGGTATTTGCACTGATGGTGAGCCAACAAACACTTGGCCACACGGTGGAATTATAAGACTATTTGAATTGCTGTTAAACAGATCATTGTATTGGTTCGTTTGCCTTCTAAACTTCATCTAACTTCCGTTTCGGAATATATACGACATTTCCCATGAAATTTCTAGCGGCGTGGTTTTGGTGAATCTGGGTAACATCAAACCAGGGAAAATTGTACATTCTCGCTGGCTCACCAAGCCCGCTAGATTATTAAGATTATATGTGACAACGAAAACTCCATCAAAATTTTACGGATTCTGGTTGAATTTATAATTAATTGTTATGTGCCAATGTACTTCAATATCGAGTATTGCAGCTCTGTCGTGTACAATAGTGTATTATTTTTAAAATGCATTAGTTGACCACGGTTTCTACAATCTCTTTTACGTAGTATTGTCAATCAAGTAATTAAAGATACGTAATTCATATTATGGGCATTCGGAAAATATCTTGCTATCAATGTTGTTTGATGATAACAAAGAAAAGCGAGTCTGTGCTATAAAGAAAATCTACGCTATCGAACCGATATTGAAGACCCACCAGAACTTAGAGTTTATAAAAACCAGCTAAACTTTAATTGTACAAATTACACGGAAATGATAAATTTGAATGATATAAATAACATATTTGAACCACCATTCACACGAAGCATTTCGTACGATACATTGAAAGAATATTTAAATCAAGATAATCCACCGTTTAATGATATAAACATTTCGTCACATATACAAGGAACGACATGTTCAGTTGCTAGCTAGTGTTTCAAACGAGTAATACCAAAAAATGTAGACGCTGTTATGGCGACGACATCAGAGAGCCGTGCCAAATTGCCCAGACTTGAGAGCAAAAAAGATTTCAAACAATAATTTTTTAGTTACTTTTCTATTATTAAGTTGTTTTAAAAAAAGAATAAACTCCAGAACAAAACAAACATAGCCATTTCACTAATTTATTAATTTATTTAAATGAAAAACAGAGTTACACTATAGTTTGGATAAAAAAATATATAAACATAAATATATAAAATTTATAAATTAAATAAATTAATAATTATGCGAAGTTAGCATTTATAGGTGTTTGTAGATATTGCTCGTAAATTGTTATTTGTAAAGTGTTTAATATTGCAGTTTTAAAATACTTAGCATTGCCTAATATCTGTATATTATTCGGGAGTTCATTTCAGAGACGAATTGCATTTATATAAAAGTGTCTGTCAGAAATTAGTTTGCGATATCTAATATAATTAATCTTGCGTCCTCTAAAGATATTGGGGTTGGGCAGTATAGATAAGTTTGTGCGGATACGGCATTTTAAAAAGTTTGTAAAAGAAAAATTATAAATTTTGTACTAGAATTCAGATATTCTACTGAATTGTTTCATGTAAAGTGCCCGAAATGGTGCTTTTTGAAATTTTTATATGGGGACCTTCTCCATAGAGGTCCCAGAGGGTATGCCACTAGTATGGGTGGGTCGGCCATCCAAAGTTAGTGGGGGTCGTTCATACATTTAGACTCGATCGGAGAACCTTAAATGGGTTAAAGTGGGATTTTTCAAAATTTGATTTTGGGTCAAAAAAAGGAACATCAGAATTCATTTTAGAGGTATGGTTTCTTGGGCAAAGTTTTTTATTTTGATCCTTAGAATGCGATTTTGTTTGTCACTTGGGCGGTTTTTAAATCGACCCGCCCTAATATGTCTATAAATATTCGCTGAGTTGTTGTGCTTTTTATATGACTGAGTAAACGATACTTCGAAAGCTCTCGAACCTCTCAATATTTCAGTAAGGGTCAATTTTTTTAATTTTCCTTTTAGGTCTTATGAAGCCATGTATATATACATATATTTATATACAAAATAAACAGAGCATTTAAATTATTTGTACAAAATCGCGTTTTCTTATTTTGGTGATTTTGTACAACGTATATATAGTTATGTATGTAGTTTTCTCGCAGTGAATAATCTTTTCAGTTATGACATACTCACCCAAGTGTGTAACAATTAATCTTTGCATTATTCTTTAAAATCAATTTGTTAGGTGGTAAGCCGGATGGATTTAATGAATTCAAAAATTCTGTTGTGTACAACGTGGCATTGTCTGTTTCCTTCTTTTGAACACAATCAGAAGTATAATAAATTTTATCCTCTCCAATTAAAAAATTGGAAATAATATGTTCATTAACTTTTGTACAATCATCATTTTTGGGACACAGAATGGACGTTGAATAAAATTGAGAAATATTTTGTTCATTGACTTCTCTAGTGTTAATAATGGTTGTAATAACTGTTTCATAACTACAAAACCAATGCTTCGAGATTTTTATTGCTTTATTATTGTAGACTGTTTGAGTTTCTAAGTCTCCGTTACCCAATTTTAGCAATCATTCAGTAAAAGAAGAATCGTTTGTCCCCATATTTCGAGCCAACTTATGGGTTTTAACATAACACCATGAGAATGAGTATTTTTAACTATGGTTGTTCTATTGGCATATCTAATAACGGGCAACACCCGAAGAAAATCTCCACCAAACAGAATAATTTTTCCTTCATAAGGAAGGCTATTATTCAAATTATTCTTTAAAAGTCGATCGACAACGCTTAACGCATATTTGGGTACCATTGAAATTTCATCCCAAATTATGAGATCTGTTATAATAAGGAGTTGTGCATTCTTTGTGTGTGAACGAATTGATGAGACCAATGTCTCTTGACAACTGAATGTGATGTTCGTCCCCATGGTAGTAGATTAGCTGCAATACCTATCCATGCTACTGGTATAACAATCTTGTTTTCTACTCGCAAAATGCGGCATAATATATTGTAAATAAACGTTTCGGAGTTTTATTTCTTACCGCCTGTAAAACTTCCTCCACTACTGACTTCAGCTCTGTGTTTAACTGTTCAAAAGCTAATTTGCCGTTCGTACTTTCTTCTTCTACGTTATACGTTTCATATATATATATTGTTTCGCAAGATCTACCGTGACATTTGAAAATATTTGCTAATTATTGAAGGGTAAGGTTGTAAGCTTCAGGTTTCGTGTGCTGTTTTTAAAATCTTCTGAGAGGGCGTCCTGAAATCTTTTCCTCAACTCTGGTATATTAGCGGAACAGCAGAATATGCAAATTATAACAAAAATCCATCTAAATTGCATTGGCATTTTGGCATTTTGTGATGAGAGCTTCTTGTGAACAACCTTTCCATTCGGCGTCGTTAATGACTAAATTTAACTTTTCTGCAGCTTCTTGAAATGAGTTACACAGAAGTTTGTTAACTGTACGTAAATCGGAAAGTGACAGCGGTCCTTTGACGTGCAAGAGTAATACACGGAGGTAATATTTTTCGATGTCTACTGTATTAACAGTGTAGATCCATCCAAAGCATTTAACATTTTCTTTTTTGAATATTCCATTTTCCATTTGACCGCACAAAATGTTTAGGAATTTCGTGATAAAAGTAATTGCGGGCGATAATATTTTCACTGCACAATTTAAAAAATGCCATGAGTTTTGACATTCTATCACGATTGGCATCTGCTTCAAGTCCGGCAGGAAATCTTGCATTTGTATGTGATTTGTGGAAAAGTTTTCGTTCGTGTTACCACCACGTAGCCTCTGGTGGACTCAAGTAACGACAGTTTAAATAATTGTCAACTTCATCAATAATGGGTTGTTGTTGTCCTTCAGAATCTAAATGTAATCGCATAGCTGCGTAGTCATGTCCTTTGTATACATATTTGTACAAATACTTTACAGATTTAATCGAAGAACGGTGTTCGAGACTTATGTGGGATCAAAATTTTCTGATAAGAAATTCTGCACAAAATAAAAAATCTACACCCTCAACTAGACGTAATTTATCTTCGTTAGACAAAATGACAACGTTAAACGCATGTGTGCATGAGGGAGACCTCTTTTTGAACTTCAATTACACAAAAATAACCAATAACTACTCCTTGTACATGTTTTTTAAGACATCATCCAATAATGAGTGTAATTTTAAATGAAAAACTTCGGATACTAAATTTGATCTATGTTCGACTTTTTCATATGGTTTCAATTGAGACGTAATTTCAATCCAAGTTGTAAAGAATACATCAGGCTTTCCTAGGCAAGCAACAATAGAAATAGCATCTTGATAGTTTTGAAGCATGTTACAAGGACTGCCCATATATGATGGGATTCCACCAACTGCTACTCTCTGTCCAGCGTCAGAGTTAGGAAAATCCATCAAACCATTGTATCTATCAATGAAGATTCAGATAAGATATGTATTTATCAAGTAAATTATTTGCTTTCGAATACATAACAAAATCAATATTGCTTGGTGGTGTGCCGTCATTTGTTACAAAAAGAGCAGCAACTTCACTGATTGTGGGTTCATTCGATCATCCAGGATGAAATGCCTTGGTGATAGTATATATGCTATAGGTTGATCCAAATTTTTTATATATTTAAATAACTGTGCGTAAGGATTATATGTAACTTATAATCAGATTAATCAAAATGAGTATGTATGCATTTATGAATGTAAATATATATGAATATATAAATTCATGTATGTTTGAGTGTATATAAGTATGTATGCATGCATGAATATTTGTATGTGAATCTTTTGTTACGAAAATGAAAATACTGAAGACAAAATTCACCGCGTCAGAGCTTATTATGAGCTTTTAGCTAAAAAATGTATTGGCTTGTGTCAAGGCTTAAAAACTTCTAAAATTATCTGTACTAATTAAGAGTGCTGCCAATGCATGGATCGGTTACTTTTTGTTATTTTAGACCAATTTGAATTAACGCAGAAAAATCGAAGATTCGTGTCCGTACTAGAACATTCTAAACTAAGATGAAATACTATAAAAGCGGCGAATCGCGGCTGGTGAGTTAGTTAGTTTTGAATTGGCCGTCAAGAAGTAAAGTCTGTTTAAGGCGCAAATAAAAAGTCTTAAAAGCGAATTTGGTGTATTAAAGTACAGTGGAATTAATAAAGAAAGAGACAGATTGTAAACAACTAAAATAAAAATAGTGTCATTTTATTTTAACGCAATAGAAACGAACTCAAAAGTTTTATTAAGGTGAAAACGTAACAATATCTCTCTAAAGTATATATGTATGTGTACGAATGTTTTAAATCTATTTTTCTATTACAAAACTTGCAGTTAGAAATAAAAATTGGCTAAATATGTTTCATAAATTAGTGTCTTAAGATAAAAATTTTATTGCTTTTGAATACACTGTAAGGTAATATAATTTTAAAAGTTAAAAAAAGATCTTTAAAAGCAATTACTTGCATTAATTTAAATAACACGTTTTTAGTTTATTTTTGCACTTACTTCTACCAAGTAATTTAACTGTTTAAGCTTAACGTTTGTAAAACGACCATGTATTAATACACTTAATAAAAGAAACATATATATTAAATGGACCTGTATTAATACATTTAACAAAACAAATGCTGCATAGCCGAAAACAGTATCACCAAAACCGGTTTTTGTAACAACAGGATATATTGTATTAAACCATAGTACAGAAAACGATAAAGTGTATTAATAAAAGACACATAAAATGTGTTACCACACTTGATAAGACGAACACCTATTGAAATCTCTGTAGCCGTTAAAGTTTGGCGTCACTTAGCACTATATATTAAACAACCCTGTAAAAATACACTTGATAAAGCAACCACTGCATTACCGGCATATATAGGAAGGTATTTACAACCATAAAAAACTTTTAAAAATAATACACATGATGAAGATATTTACAATGGAAAAAGACATTTAAAAACTTATACTGGTTTTAATCTAAGTGATACGTTGGTTATGCCTAATTTAAAACTCTTTGACTATTAAAGCTTGACATAACATAACATTATATATTAAACGACCCTGTATTAATACAATTAATTTAACAAACACTCCATAGCCGACAAAATGAAGTAGTAAAAAAGGAATTTGCAGATGGCAAAAAAAACACCGTTTAGAAATACTATATACATATAGTGATGATGTCAATGATAAAAACGATGTTTAATAACAGTCACTTGTTTTAATTTAATAAGACCATGTTTATACCTTCTTTATGTGCTTATATTATTGAAATCTTTTTAACTATTAAAATTCGCATCACTTACATATATTAAACGACCCTATACTAATACATTCAATAAAACAAACACAAATTAAGCAACTGTAACACAGACTACCATGAACCTAGAAATTTTAAAAAGGAACTTTTTTAACTAAAATATTAACTTCCAGACTTCTAACTATTTTTCATCATTAGAGTACAAATTTATCTTTAATTCAAATTGAATACTCATCAATCATTAATTTTGATGCAGTAATACGGAAGATATTTGCATTGGACAAAAAAAACTTTTATATATATATGATATCGAAATTCCAGTATTAACCCTAGAACCGTAACCTTTTTTTATACATAAACACTAACCATTAGTCGAAACGACTAACACACATTTACAACCGACTTTTATCGTGCCTATGTACAAATTGCCAACTGCATTGTTAAGAGTAGCTTTTTAACTTTGTTTTAAATAGAAATGAAACAAGATATATACCTCTTTACTTAAGAATCAATAATTTTTTTAAATTTATATTAGAAACTTATTGTAGGAGATACTATGGAAGTTAACTATTTTAATTATCAAAAAAATAACATAAATTTAATACTGAAACCCAAAAATTCAGTTCATATTAAAGAAAATAAACTAAATTATAAGTAAATAATATGAAAATATATATATACAGTTTGGACATCAATACAATGCTTGCAGCCATAATGCAACAAATGCAACTTCAGAACCAGAACTTTCTAGCCAGTATTGAAAAGAAACTTGAAGAAAATTCTAATGAGGTACGAGAAACATCTAGAGCTGATAACGAAAAGCTTTTGGCGCAGGTAAAACAATCTTTTAGAGGTGATAACGAAAAGCTTTAGGCACAGGTAAAAGAAACTTCTAGCGCTGATAACGAAAAGATTTTGGCGCAGGTAAAAAAAGGCGACAACAGAGAAGTTGCAGAAAATATATGAGACGGTCAGTAAAAGAGTAACTGGCGTCGAGGCAAAAGTGTTAAATTTAGAAAAGATTGTTGATGAAAAATTTGTTGTAATGGAGGAGAAAATCAACAGTCTCCAGTGCCAAAAACAAGAACCAGTGCGTATTATACCAGAAGTTTCCAACAGAATAAAAACACCTTGCTTTGATGGTAGCTCACTCCTATCTGTATTTAAATTGCAGTTCGATACTATAGCCAACAGAAACGGATGGAACGATGAAGAGAAGGCCCTGGAATTAATTTTGACCTTAAGAGGTGCGGAAATTCTAGAAACCATGCCAGCCAGCTGCAGAAGCAACTACAGCCAATTATGGAGGCACTACATCGTAAATTTGGCGATGGGCCCCACAATCTCCAAATCAGTGACGCAGAAAAACAACAGCAACCTTACAACATGCGGGTACGCCTTCACTATAGACACGGGTATGACACAGTCTATAATCAGACCCGATATAGTGAATGGATAGTGTGAGGTACTCAATAATATCAGACTACGAACAGCTACTGGAGAGTCTGCCACCGTCTACGGAAAAATCGAGGTGAATGTTATTATAGCGAAGATTACTGCAAGCTATATTTTTATTGTCGCCGATATTGTGACGAGGTTAACATTGTTGCCGATTTTATGATAGTCCATGACATCAATTTGAATATGGGGCAACAGTAATGAGTCGACGTAGTGTAGATATACCTTTTGACGAAGGATCAACTGCACGCCAGAAGATTAGTTACTGTCAAACAACAGAAACTACCACCTCAGACTGAGTCATTGATATGGCCGCGTATAGAGGAACATTGTGAGAACAACCGCTTGTGTGTAGTGTAACCAGCAGAAATTTAGGACGACTTGTTATCAGCAAAGACCCTCGTCTAGTCTAATAAAAAAGGAATAGTCCCTGCGAAAGTCCTTAATCTATCAGGCCACGAAAAATTCATTTGTGAAAACACCGAGGTAGGCCAATGTGCTCCAGTAGAGGCGGTAATAAACAGCGAACAATTGCCGGAATCTGCCAATATGTCAGTCAAGCCAAACAGGTATTTGACGAAAATGTAGAGAAATGGGTAGCAGGTCTAGCAGCTGCAGCAAGAAATAAAGCCAAAAGATGTTTAAGACGTACGCCTGCGTATTCGCCACGAAAAATAAAAGCTATAGCTATAGTCAAACATGAAATTAATACTGGCGAAGCGAGAGCGTTAAAACAGGCACCCAGAAGTATACCCATGCAAGACGTAATGAGGTTAAGCAGCTGGTCAATGACATGGAGAAGAGCAATGCGGTTGAACCATCATCGAGTCCTTGGAGCTCACCTGTAGTCCTAATTAAAAAGAAAGATGGTAGAACAATATTTTGCGTAGTCTACAGGAAGCTAAATGATGTCACTAAAAAGGACAGCTACTCGCTACCAAGAATAGACGATACGCTCGACACGTTACTGGAACAAAGTGGTTCTCTACCTTGGATCTACAAAGCGGCTTTTGGCAGGTAGAGATTGCAGACATGCATAAGGAGAAAACTGCTTTCAGTGCGAACGGTGGCTTGTGGCAGTTTATAGTTATGCCATTTGGGCTCTGCAATGCGCCGGCCAAATTCGAGCGGCTTATGGAGTGCGTACTAAAGGACACCATTGGGAGACTTGTCTGATTTACCTCGATGACAAAATAGTGATGAACAGAACTTTCGACGAACACCTCACCTCACCTGGCAGAATGTCTGAACGAATATCAATGGCTGGACTAAAATTAAGCGTGAAGAAATGTGCATTGTTCCAAAAACTGGTAAAATATTTGGGGCATCTAGTTACAGTAGATGGCATTTCAACGGATTTTGGCGTATCCAATCCAGGTGAAAAATTCATTCACAGTGATGACAGTGATGCCAATGGACATGGTATTGGTAAGTTACTTTAGCCGCACGCTGGCAAAGCCTGAACGGAATTATTGTGTGACTCGTTATGAGCTACTGGCAGTGCTGGAATGCATAAAACATT